>LVVM01000262.1:0-23469 GCA_001882365.1 Rhizopogon vesiculosus
GGGGAACCGAAAAAGTTCGGACGAGTAACAGGGGATCGGTCACTCTCATAGAAGTTCAAAATTTAAATAGTCGAGTGGTCCATGGACCGCCAAACACACATACATAACGCGTCGTTTCACTCAAAAAATTGCAATATCGCCTCATTCCTACCTCCAACCCACTACTACTGAGCTATGACCGTCTTCATTCAGCGTCCCGCGCCAGCCTTCACAGCTACCGCAGTAGCAGGGGGTGAATTTAAGGACATCTCCCTGTCTGAATTTTTGGGGCAATGGTACGCGTCTTCACGCGCTAGACGTTTCGTGAGAGCCGTGGCTAACATCATCTTTGTCTGCCAGGGTGGTTCTTTTCTTTTACCCGATGTGAAGATGATTCTTCTCTCCACGCGCCGTATTCTCATTATGGTTATTGTCGCATTGACAGGGATTTCACGTTCGTTTGTCCCACTGAGATTTTGGCTTTCAATGATGCGCTTCCACAATTCAAAGCGCTGAACGCATCTGTTCTCGGTGAGTCCGAGATTTTTTATTCTTCTATGGGGTGAATCCTGATGGCATCGCAGGTGTTTCCACGGACTCCCAGTATTCTCACTTCGCATGGGCGCAACAACCGAGGAACCAAGGTGGCATTGGACCCGATCTCAAGCTTCCTTTGATTGCAGATAGGAATATGAATATATCCAAGGACTATGGTGTCCTCATCGAGGAAGAAGGCATTGCGCTGCGCGGCTTGTTCATCATTGACCCCAAGGGTATCGTTAGGTCGGTTTGCGTTTATTCCTGACCAAGTTAATACTTACGCTTTAATACAGGCAAATCACCGTCAATGATCTGCCCGTCGGCCGATCCGTAGATGAAACTATCCGTCTTCTCAAGGCCTTCCAGTTTGTGGTACGGTGTTTCCCTTTGTACAGTAATTGTTCACTGTATCTTTCGCAGGAGGAACACGGCGAGGTTTGCCCTCTGGGCTGGAATGAGGGTGCTAAAACCATCAAGCCGGATCCCAAAGGATCCTTGGACTATTTCTCGACCGTGAATGATGCCACTACCAATGGTAATGCGAACGGGAGCGCCAAGAAACGCCTTCGCACAGATTAATGACTTGCAGGATTGTGGTTCGCACAGCAACTCTAGAAGCACCGGCTAGTCATTTGATATCCAACCACCATTTAATACGTGCATACATGTCAGCATACATACCTTATGTTACTTTTATATCCCAGCTGGCTTTCACGTTGCACCGAGTTGAACGTGATGTACGCAGCCCTAGTATCTGATTCTTATCCCCCGAAGTCGGATAGATACAAGTGATCTATGGTCACTTTCCTGCGAAACCAGACTCCACAGAGTGCAGTGTCTGCATCCAGTGATGGATCTGGAAAGCGAAACTGGATATCACTCAGCGTCGAGCATGCCTGCGTCCACACTTTAGCATGCGCCTTCTCAGTGCCTGAGCTCACAAATTCGCTCGATACAGTACCACCTACAGGTGAAGTAACCAGCATCGACGAGAGACCAGTTGAGGGTGTTGTAGGGATGGGTGATGGGATGGGCAGTGGAAAGGGGACAGACAACAGGGGTGTCAATATTTGTGTGTGTCTGGAACGAAATGGCGTGGTGAGCTTGAGCGTGTGCAAGCCATTATAACGCGAGATGATTGAATCAATGATGCCGTAGAGTATCTGCATGCAAAACGTCAAAATGAACAATGTTTGAATTCTGGGAATATCACTGACTTCAGCAGTGTCGTCTTCCATCCAAAGCACCTCCACTTCCAAAACAGTGAGACCGCGACTATTGCAACCATCGCTCTCGGACAGTATTCCACCGGCAGCGCCCAAAAACTTCTCGACTGTTCTTTTGTCCACTTCGTAGGTGAAAACTACATCCAATTCGGAGACACCTTGGATTGCACGAAGGACTGCTGCAGGCCGCAACCCCGTGTAGAGCGTGGTGGTGACATCCAAAACGACGGTGTGAAGTGGGTGTGCCAATAAGGAGCAGATTCTGGTCATTAGTTGTGGAGGAGCGTGTAGTTGCGAAAGTGACGGCAGTATAGTTTCTTGTGCAAGACCGGATGCAACTGGACATTGATGGGAGGAATCATCAGACGAACACGGTTGCTCGATGGCGTTGGGTAACGCTAAACTTTGTAAAGAGGTTTGATTTCTGAGGAAACCAAGTAGGTGGTTGGTAACTTGCGGCGAAAAGATTGTGTCGTCAAGGATGACCAGTGTCTTCAATTGGAAGGGAAGAGGAGGCCACTGCGATAGTACTGGAGCAAATGATCGTATCGTGAGAGACTCCAAGTTCGACATATTGCGCAATGCGCTCGTGAAGTCAAGAGATGGTGTGAGGTGGCCCTCACTTGAGATTGTCGCCGGCCAGGAGTGACATGAGAGAGATCGGACCCTTGTAGCAAGAGACACACTGGTGGAAAGGATGGTACAGAGCTTTTCAACTCGTGGCTCTGATATCGTTCGGAAGTCAAGTATTTGATACACCACGTTACGCGTCGCCTCGCAAAATTGAGCTGAAACAAGGGCAATACGCGGTAGATCAAATCTGGGCAAGAATGACAAGATCGTCTCTAACAACTCCAAGGGAAGACTCTGGTTAACGGCTGTCCGGGGATCTGCAAAGGAGTAAAAGCGACATTCAATAAATCAGGCAAGGACCCGGACCTCTTTGGCTCACCTCCGTCTGCATTCGATGCCTCCGGCTCAACTGGCAATTGCAAAGATTCCATTAAACTGGCCCTGCGTCCTAGACCGCTGGGTCTCCGAATCTCGTCCGGTGATCCAGTGGAGGAACCACTGGATGAACGGGGATATACCGCGGCTGCATCACGAATGAATCCGACTGGCGCATTGCCATCCGTGGCATGAGGACTGACATTCGAATGTCCTTTGCGAGGGTTGAAAAGAGTGGTGACGCGTTTAAGGACACCATTTTTAGATATTTTCCCCCGGATAGGAATGTCTGCTGCATCAGAATATGTCTTTACCGGCTCATTAGAGCGGCTGGAGAGGTAATGCATGATTCGAGTCTGCAGTTGACTAGTATTCGACTTGATTCAGGTGCTGGTCGGATGGGAAAAAGTCGATCCCTGTGGAGCGAAGGTCGATATTGATGGCCATGGTGAAAAAACTTATCCTTGACGTGCAGAAGCTGACAATCGGAAAAGAATATTGGGTCGTTCTCACTGGCTGGTGTGCTGCCGTAAGGGGTGGGTCCTTCTCTTGACATCACCACCAGTCTCCCATAGGCAGACCAAAATTAACAGCCATTCCTTCTTTTGTTTGCAGAACACCGAGAGGGCACAACACATACGATGCAAAACGTTGACAAGCTCGATTTTTCTGTTCTTTATGTAGCAACGCGCTATACAAAATTTGAACATGCCCTCTCATATATATGCACCTACATATTTGCTAGGTTTCTCTCTTGGGTGGTACTTCTGTGCGATTTTCTCTATTTCACTAACCTACCTTGCTTATGTAAGCCTGCAGGCTGCAGTTCTTCACAGTAAACTTTCGACATAATAATGATCAAGAACTCAGGAAAGTTGACGTTGACGGTAACGTTCCATGGCCCGTGAAATCAATACCGGCACGGCAACGTTCAAGTCAGTGATGAATCTTCTCACTTTGTTCTTACCCGGGTCAACGTTAACCGGGCCAAACCCATAATGCTAGATAAAACTCCATCGATTCCCCATTCAATCTGTCAGTGCGTTAACAATACACGCGAGATGATCCAGCAGTCAGCAGCGGGATTAGGAGCATTCATGAGGTGTCCACAGCAGGCCAATATAGTAACCCACGTACTTGAAGCGGTCGATGAGATCGGCGATCATCGTCTTTCAGTTCCAGCTGATGGGAGGAGAAAGGAGCAGAGCAGGCATCTGCCGCAGTGGTTAATGACCGTCCTTTGCCGTCTCTATCGGGGGTCCGGAGGATCAAAGCACCACATCATTATCATCAAGATGTCAGCTGAGTCTCATTGACAATCAGCGCTCACAGCCATATGTAGGTAATATGTAAACCAGGCTAGAACGATCTTATGCCTCATTCGACCGCTGCGTAGGTTTTCAGTCAGGAAATTACCAACGATGATTGAATTTCATTGTTCTAGATCAGCAACTGCGCCAAGGACATTTACCCAATCCATATGAAGGGCCATGGTGTTCACATCCATTGCCGTGGGCGCAGCTGCTTGAGGCTGTCCGACATCTGCGATGGAAGTCCCTAAAGGGCTTTACTTAAGGGCATATTCTATTCGCTATCAATATCACATCTACGCACTTTACGGAACATTCCCCACTTTGTATAGGTACATTCAATATACGAACCCCAAGTAATCACGGCGCAGTCCGTTCCACGTAAGTGGGCGCCTCCAGTGTGCGTATAAATGCAAACTCGACATGCATAATTGAGCACCAAGTCATACCCCTTGATTACTCAACAATGAGCCCCAGTGAACACCATTATCCCGTAGTTGGCCGCAAGGGCACGGGAGGCGCTTTTAATCGCTTTCCTATCCAGACACTGGAAAAGGACCATCCTTACCAATTTGCATTGTTCATCCTTGCTTTTACTGCGGTCCAGCAGCGTCCCGATGCTTTAAAGGTTCTTGAAGAGCCTGCAGCCAGCTACATGGAAATTGCATCCATCCACGGCAAGCCCTATGTTGAATGGGCTGGCGACCGCAACAAGGACACCTCGGCTGACTATAGCCCCACTGACAAGAAGGATACTAACCCAGTTCCTTCCAGATTCGGAGGTACGCAATTTATTTCTCTATCATAGTCGTAGTTGCCCACCTGACAGTGTTGCTTCGATAGGTTATTGCAAGTGAGCTTGTGGACACGCCTATGTTCCGCCCATTCTGAAATCTTTCTTTAGCCACGGCGCCGTTGTTTTTCCTACTTGGCATCGTCCATATGTCATGCTAATTGAAGTAGGTTGAACTAATGATCCTGACTGACGGTTGCTCAATCATTTTGCAGCAAGCGATCGGAAACGTCGCAGAACAATTGGCCCACGACATTGAAGCTCATAATCCAGGTGAGGGTGGAGTGTGGATCAAGGCTGCCAAGGAATTACGTTTTCCGTACGTGTTTAGTCATTTCTCAAACCAGCCGTCTATACTTCACATTGCACGCAGATACTGGGACTGGGCCGAGAAGGATGTAGCAAAAGATGGTCTTCCTCCTGTTCTGTATGAAGACAAAGTGGAGATCATGGTTGCTGGGGGCCAAAAGCAAAGTGTTGATAATCCGCTCTCGTTTTTCTCGTATGTTGGGGGGATCCCGTCCGACTTTTCGGACGAGACAGAACCATCGGTACGATACTTTCCTTATTCCAAATTACGGAACCTACTCACATACAGTCGGTAGGCGCCGGGAGAAGTAGCGTATTTCTCCAAGTGGCTGAGGACGTACCGCTACGCTGCTAGTACTCCGGACCCTAAAGGCAGTCAAATAGACCTGTTGCAGAAGTTTGTGCCTGAACAGTTATGCTGTGGCATTGATGCTAATTCTGATTCTGTAAGGACTTTTATGGCTGGGGCACAAGATCTGAGAAACAGAGTTGCTCACCTCTTTGCGTTCAATGATGACCAAGATCCCGCAATTGCGTATGCTTTACCTTCTGTTAATACATTGTGTATTGGCTGATGTTTGATAGCTGGGATGAATTTTCCAATCATACCGCGGAGTCCAAGAGAGAAATGGACTTTCAAAATGTGGGCTCTCTGGAAGGCGTCCACGATACTCTCCATGGATTAATTGTGGGCGAATACATTTGTTCCAAATTTGATATTATGCTTACTCCACGACGATGACTTAGGGTGGAAACGGACATATGGTTAGTTGTAAATGCTGATACTATTGATATCTTATTGACAAAGTATACAGAGTGACGCAGACTACGTGAGCCACTTTTCCACTGATCCTTTACGAAAGTGTTGAGATCGCATCTTCGTAGGCCGGTTTTGATCCCATATTTTTCCGTGCGTGAACAGTGCGCAACTTATCTATGTAATTATTTATATGCCTTTCCTTCAGTGCACCACTCGAATGTGGATAGACTCTGTGGGTGTGCTTCGGTTCAAGCGTGTCCTGACTGACTTTTATCCCGAAGTGGCCCTGTGGGAGTGGTGCTACACAGAATATTGGATGGAAGATGGATATGAATTCGATGGTGAAAAATACCCTTGGACGCAGGTATGGTTATTGAACAATGGAGATGCCTGAAAAAGGTATTCATTAATTGACTTTAGGCACGCGGGACATATGCACAGGTTTACAACGAACAACTCCTTCCGGACGGGCCCCTCCAGCCATTCCGAACGGAAACAGGAGACTATTGGACCTCCTCTGAGGCTCGATTTTTGCATGAGAAAGCCTACCCCAAGTGTACGTAACGATCTGATCGGATGACGTAAGTTTACCTCGAAGAGCAGATTATTCCTATCCAGAGTTAGCAGGCGTTAAAGTTGACCAAGCCGCCAAGTCACCCCAAGAGCGTGCCTTAGCGCGCAGAAAGATTGCAATTTACTACGGTTTTGATCCACAAACCACGGCGAAACAAATGCCGTCTCAGACCTGGGCGCATTTGCCTGTTCCAAAGCAGGAAGATCCTGCCGTGCCCACTGATCATACCGTCGTCCCTAAGTACCGCACATTTGTTGTGCATGTGAAACTTCTGGAGCATGCATACAACCGCTCCTATTCACTCCAGCTTCACCATAAAGGGAATGCTCATTCGAGCCCGCAGCTCATAGGTACCATCACAGTGTTTGGACGACCAGACCGTTCCCCTTGCAAAGCATGTGCTTTGCGTCGTCAGGCAGGATCGGTTGTTCGTGGGATGATTCCCATTCCTCCCAAGCTAGTCGACAGTATTATCAAATCAAACGCAGGCCATTCGCTGCCTGCGTTCGACCAGACGCTTGGTCACATAAAGGGGGAGTTCATTGGAAAGCTTGTGGATGCTAGCGGAACAGAGCTCGCCGCGGCTGAGGGAGGGCAAAAGGCCCCTCAAGTACCACAGCACCGTGCCGCTTCTCGCAGGGTTACTCCTGTAGAGATTTCTCTGGTGTCGGCCGCTGTTGCTGAGCATGTAGAGGACAAGGATCGACCGGTGTACCTATTGGACTGGCAGCACCACGACGGTGTCTTCAGTGTAAGCCACATTCTCAATTTTGCGTGATTTGCTGAACCTTTTTTTTCCAGGGTGGATGGCTGGCAACTCACAAGGATTCTGAGTGAGCGGCATGTTTGAATGGCTGAACTTGTAACATCGTTGATTCGAATTGACAATGAGTGAAGTTTCTTGGAAGTCTGAAGAGTTCGAGGACCTATAGGATATTGTTTACAACTGTATTGTATGATGTATGAAATGTGACCTGTATTGAATATCAGGAATTGTCTCGGAAAATGTCAAGACAAAGACGATGATGAGCCTGAACTGAAACAACTTTGATTTCTTCGCGGCAGACCAAAATGGAGGACTTAGGCATTCCATCATTCCTTGATGAATAAGCTTGCGATTTCAGATGTTCTAGTTTACTGCGCCTGCACTGTGTCAACTACGCCAACCTATAGGAATGACTATCTTCCTTCGTCTATGAAGTCTGCCTAGGAGAGACTAAGGCCAACTTGAACAACTTGCTTTGGCTTTGCGCACATTGTCTATTCGTCAGGGGCACAAACGCAAGCGCGACAAGGTCGTTGGTGGGGGAACAATGGTAAGGCAGGTGTAAAGTGCTAGTGAGACAGCACGTGTGGTGATTGTTGCGCCAAACAAACCACAACAATGTCAGAGCGCTGAAATGTCAGTAACGCTGACCCTCGTGCCCAGTTGTAACTTCAAAGCTTCACAGATGGCAGTCGTTAATAACCTTAACGGCTACCACGAGCCTACAATAGAGGAGCTGGAGAAAGAGCTCCCTGTGGTCCTTGATGGTCAAGTTCCGCTGGGCGACCTCCTTTCCAGAGTAGTTCAGGCTATCTATGCTGAGCTGTCTGAACTTGTGGAGACGTGAGTGTATCCTGTGTTCACTACAATCTCCCCTTGAATCACCCTCACGAAGCCTTCCGAACATGTCCGATGGTGCTCGAAAACGCACGCTCGCTGATTGGGTTGTGACGACAAAGAAGCAAGTTGTAAAGCTGTATGCTATCACTAAATGGGCACGGGATGCGGAGACTGTACAGAAATGCATGGCAAGTGACGCGTTTTGATAAGACTTTACATGCCTTAATGGTCATCTGCATCAGAATATCACTGCCTTTCTCATGAATCAAAACCAGCAATTCGAAGATGTCATGAGAGGTCTTACGTATGCGAAAGAAAGCTTGGACCCTGCGAGGTACGAAATTTGTATGTCTTCACTCTTGTATTTACGCGCTCCATGCCACAGGCTGCGAAACCACGATTTACTCACCTCCCTTGATGTCCTTACCACGGGCACATATCAGCGACTACCGTCTGGCATCAAGGTCCTTCCCCATGTTGTCATCGCATAAGAATACGCTTACGTCTTTCCATAGAAATCCATCGTTCCCATTGCACCCCTAACGGACGCCGACATTGTTAGGACCCTTAGTGACATGGAAAACGCCATCCGCTATCGTCTGCGGATGTCAGAGATAATTCCGGTGGAAATGTCTCAGCATCGTATTGGTATCTTTCTAAGCTTCCCATACCAGCATCCCTCACTCACTGTTACGTCTCAGCTAATGGACGCGTGCATTTTACAGTCCCAAAGTTGTTTGAAACTGCCATCTGCTTAAGAGGAGCAGAGAAGAATGACGGATGGTTCTTTGTTAGCGTCAAGTTCCTGATCACCGTCGGCGGTGACCTCACGGGCGTGCAAGGTATCACTGTCTTATGAACTGCTCGTGCCGTTGTTTATACCGTTTGCAAGAATTCCCTTCAGAGCCCACTGGCGTCCTCAGACGACATATTGCGGACGAGGCTGACCTACGGATGGCGTGCTATCTTCCGTTCCCAGATAAACCAGAATTTGTTCCTAACCCAGAAGATCCACCGCGGCCGCAGCTTCCGGAGGGAGCAGTAGATGCACCTCTTGTCAGGCTCTTCAATTTCCTTCGTAAGCGAAAGAGTTTCTTGTCGTTCAAATGGTCACTCAGACTACATAGAAATGATGTCTATGTCCTATCAACTTGAGATACTGTGCCACCAAGTGAGCACACATTCGTCATCACAAGTTGCCAACTGACGGGATTGAGGCAGGCTCAGAGGATGCGCTCCCTTGGTTGGGCTGACTTTTTGAAAGTTGAGATGCGTGATGGGCGGAAAACACTGGCTGTATCATATTGGATGTTGGGTCTTCCGTTTTCATAGATTAGTCTTTAGTTGCTCATACCCATCCAGGCGACCCCCACAACCCACAATCTCCGGCCTGCCCCCCAATCGCGTCAAGCCGCCACCGCATGGTGGCACACTAACGATTTCTATTGTCGAAGATGTTGATAAAAAAGCCGCACGATCACCCATGGCGCGGATGCTTGCGGAACTCCAGCGGAGCTCAAAATTAGGTGATATGCGCCCTTCTGATGAGGTTGAAAACCTACAGTTTGATGTAAAATGGGAACCTATGAAGGGTGTGTTGGCTGCTAATATTGACGCTGAGGAAGCGATGTCGGCTGTTCAAGAGCTCGTGGTGGTGCGTCAATGTGTTCGTGCGCGAGGCAATTGCTGCAACTATGTGTTTTTTTTTTTGGAACAGGAGTCTGATAACATTGACTTTGAGTCGATGTTGAGAAAGGTGATCGAAGTGCACACAAAAGCAATCCTGAAATTCTACCAGGTCCAATTACAACGGGGTCCTATTCGGGTGTTCTCCCCTGAAGGCAAAGTGGTTCTGATTTCTGAACGTGGGTACGGGAATTCATGAGTCTAAGCTCTCATTAAAGTTACCCAAGGAAGTCATCATTCTCTTCGCGTGCATCTGTGTGCCGATGAAATTGCAATCGTCTCTATCGACACCAGAACTGGTCGGCTAAATCTACGAGATACCGGTGACCTAGCAGCAGCCGGCCGAGGACCACGATTTTCTGCCATCTCAGACAAACTCAACGAAGCCCCCAGCATGCTTTTCGATGCCCTCATCAGGCTGCGATATAACGTGCGCGTTATCTTATTTTTGCACCAATTATATTCCTCACTGTATTGGCAGACAATTACGGATATCGTGGAACAAAAAGCCAACTACCTCGGCTTCCAAGTGTTCCGACATCGAAACTTTGCCAAAGAAGGTTGGCACTATCAACTCATAGTTATTGCACCGTCTCACTTCTGTCTCAGAGCTTCAAAAACTTGGACCTGCAGCGCGCGGCATGATGTATATCCAGCTCGCCAACTTCCCCACGCACTACCTCGTACTCGTCCTAACAGATGAGGAGTTCAGGTATGCGCTCATATCAACGAAGATGCTCTCGGACACAATGTTCGGCAACATGATCATGGAGGATATCGGCTGGCTTGATGTGAGACGCATACGAGGTGATAGGAACGCTGGTACTGTCATGGATGAGGTGGTGGTGTCATCATTGTCTCTTGATGCACGGGTGGGGCAGAGGAGAAAACGTGATGATTTTCCTCCGGAGTTACCAAGAAGCGAAGACAGGTAAGATTTTCTTCAGCATTTTTTGAATCTTTGTTCGCTAAAAAGTAAATCTCAGTTTCAACTTGGAGCCGCAAGTGCTTCGTGAACTATATGCATATTGCTGGTATGAAAGGTCACTCCATTCTTTTATATCTAATTTCTGAATATTTACTCCAGTGCACGCGTTGCATATACCCGAGTCGAACGCCAGTTTAAGCTTCGCGGCATTCCCTACGCCCATGTTAATCCCACGATCACCCTTCCACAGATATCCGAGCTTGGGCACATTCAATCATCCCTTGCCCGTTCAGTACCGGCGCTTTGTGTCCAGTCCTCAGACATCCTGTCCGGTGCCCCGGCAGCTGAGGCGGCCATGCCTAACATCCGGGTCATACCACTAAATTGGTGGTCAGACAAGAAGGCGCAGGTAGTAACTTGCGTTAAGTTGAAGTATGTACAACAGCCAGTTGGGAAACGCGCTGCGGCAGGGGTTAGCAGCAAGAATATCATTCGTCCGTCGAAAAGGATCATCTACGATGCAGCAGAGGCAGTGGTCTCTTTTTTGTCTGAAGAGGTCGACACCTGTGTGGACGAGTTTCTGGAAGAATGGGCCCGTGTTTCTAAGATGGTCGTCATTGCTCGGGAAGGTGCGCTGTGCTCTGTCAAGTGTTATTAATGCTTATACGATGCAGTCGCACGTATGGCGAAAGAGAAGAGATGGCGGGATGTGAGACTATTATCATTTGACCTGCAGACTGTGGAGTTTGCATATGCCTCAGTGAGTGGTCACCGTCTATTTTGTTGAATGATGTCTCACGTCACGTTCTACAGGATTACACTGTATTAATTACTTGTACGGACCAGCTATCGCCCACGGGTGGGTCCTTCGAACTACGCTTTTCGCGCTGCACACCTTCACCGACACTCCTACAACCTTCCTCTCTCGCTCCGCCTCAACATTTCTTCCCAAATCATCAGCTACGGACCAATCCCCATGAACAAGCTGAGCCATACCTCCGCCATGTTCTCCGTCACGGACCACTTGCATCCTCACTAGGCCGCCTTGTTGAACTTCTTCGAAATACCCTTCCTATTGCGGTGGAACTTGAGAGCATGAGAGCGAGTTCCCATGATGCCAAGCAGTCTCCAGGACGTGGTAGAGGTAGGTCGCATACAGCTATCAAGGGTGCCTCCGAACCATCGATAGCGACGTATGTGAAAGGCTTGGGCTGGTGGAGGGTACTATATGGCGATCTCAGGTACTGTACTTCGCCTTTTATTCAGCACACTTCACTGAACATGATATGACATGGTAGGCATGCTCTTGACTTCCGGTTAATGACGGGAAGACGAATTGCTATCCTAGATGCGTCGCACTCTCCTTTCGGCACAAGCTCACCCACTTCTTCTTCCTCTTCGTTGTCGTCTCCCGAGCTTCTCAGTCTGCTACCTATTCCAGACTTCAAGATCCTTGTGAGCGATGCCATAAAGTCTGTACGTATGAAGGACGAGCATGCAAGGGTCGCTCGCATCGACGTCGGGGTGGTGTGTGATAGCGCTGTTGTGAGTGTTATGGCGAGGGCATTACATGAACGAGTATTGAAGAAGTTAAGGGAGGTAATACCAAGGTAATGCGTGCCGTCTTAATGTACCTCGTGAATGTATTGCGGTGCATGATCTATGATTTTCGCGGTAAAGCGAGGGACTACGAATGTCACAAGTGTGACACATTGACGTAAGTTAGCAAATGTGTGACAGCTGTTCTAGATTTTTCCCAGATCCGAACATTTTTATTGCGAGTTTTCTTGTGAACTGTTTTCTCTTCGTCCTCGTCCTTTTTCCCTGTTCCTCTTGTTTTAGTTCCTTGCTGTTGTTGTTGAAGTAGCTATGCACACATCCTCCCGTGCCCTCCGCCGCGCCGCCGCCAAAGCAAAGCCTACTTTTGCTCGCGGTGCACACAAGGATATTAAATTCAGCAACGACGGCCGCGCTAGCATCCTCAAGGGTGTCGATGTCCTTGCCAATGCTGTCAGCGTCACCCTCGGTCCAAAGGGTTAGTTAGTCCTATATCGTGTTAAAATTGAACATGGACTAAAATTTCGCGACTTCTCAAAGGCCGCAACGTCATCATTGAACAGAGCTTCGGTGGACCCAAGATTACCAAGGGTGGGTGCTAATTCTTCCTCTAGTATCGTTCTCACTTCAATCGTCATTAGATGGCGTGACCGTGGCCAAAAGCATTACTCTCAAGGACAAATTCGAGAATCTCGGTGCTCGGTAAGCTTCTCTCTCCCGCTGCCAATACGAGGTCCATTCCTTACGCCCTCCCCAACCAGTCTCGTTCAGGATGTTGCTCAAAAAACCAACGAAACTGCTGGTGATGGTACCACTACTGCAACCGTTTTGGCTCGGGCCATCTACGCCGAGGGCGTAAAAAATGTTGCTGCAGGATGCAATCCCATGGACCTCCGTCGCGGCGCCCAAGCTGCCGTCCAAAAGGTTGTTCAGTTCCTCGAAGCGAACACCAAGACCATCACCACCACTGCTGAAATAGCCCAGGTCGCCACCATATCTGCTAATGGTGACGAGCATGTCGGCGGGTTAATTGCGCAGGCGATGGAGAGAGTAGGGAAGGAGGGTGTGATCACCGTGAAGGAAGGACGAACGATTGAGGATGAAATCGAGGTGACAGAGGGCATGCGCTTCGACCGCGGTTACATCTCGCCGTATTTCATCACTGATGTCAAGACTCAAAAGGTCGAGTTCGAAAAACCCTACATTCTTCTCTCCGAGAAGAAGATCTCTCTCCTGCAGGACATCCTCCCATCCCTGGAGACGGCTGCCGCTGCTCGCAGACCCTTGGTCATTATTGCAGAGGATATAGATGGCGAAGCCCTCGCAGCATGTATCCTTAACAAGCTCCGTGGTCAGCTCCAGGTTGCAGCCGTGAAAGCACCCGGTTTTGGCGACAACCGCAAGAGCATCCTTGGTGACCTCGCCATCCTCACCGGCGGCACAGTCTTCACCGATGAGCTGGATATTAAGCTTGAGCGCGCAACAGCTGACCTCCTGGGCAGCACCGGCAGTATTACCATCACGAAGGAAGACACCATTGTCCTCAATGGTTCGGGCTCCAAGGACGCTATTTCCGCACGGTGCGAGCAGATCCGCGCACTCCTGAATGATTCCACCACCTCTGAGTTTGACAAGACGAAGCTCCAGGAGCGACTTGCCAAGCTCTCGGGAGGTGTTGCAGTTATCAAGGTCGGTGGCTCATCCGAGGTTGAGGTCGGGGAGAAGAAGGACCGGTATGACGACGCACTGAACGCAACACGCGCAGCTGTTGAGGAGGGTATCCTCCCAGGTGGTGGTGTCGCACTGCTCAAGGCCAGTCTTTCGCTTAAGACTGCTGCCCTCGGCGAACCCAATTCCTCGGACCCTGACGTGATTCCGACTGCCAACTTCGATCAAGGTCTCGGCGTGAGCATCATCCGGCGCGCACTTATGCAACCCGCACGCACGATCTTATCGAACGCGGGAGAGGAGGCAAGCGTCATCGTCGGCACCCTTGTCAACTCGCCCAACACGTCATTCGCATACGGCTACGACGCGTCAAAGGGCGAGTATACCGACATGATCGCGCGGGGTATCGTCGACCCATTGAAGGTCGTGCGGACGGCGCTTGTGGATGCCTCGGGTGTTGCGAGCTTGCTGACGACGAGCGAGTGTTGTATTGTGGATGGCGAGGAAGAGAAACCTGCTGGCGGAATGGGTGGTGGCATGGGAGGCATGGGCGGAATGGGTGGAATGGGAATGGGCGGGTTTTAAGAGGTTAAGCTGACGTCGGGCTATAGACCTCTTGACGTTGGGCCTCACCTGTGACGTTGGGACGCGCGGGGAAAAGTACTATTATCCGCCTTTCTATCAAGACCTCATTTTATGCTCATTTATTAGCTCTTGCTTTGTTGCACGCCATCACACCCCTCATCATTACTTGTATCTCCACATCACTAGTTACCTACTTGCATTGAATTAAGCACCACTCAGTCTTCGAAGTATTATGTGGTCATGAGCCAGGTTCCATCACCCATGAAGTAGCATGAGGTTCCGCAAGGCTTCAAGGGTAAAGCAGCTTGCTATGAGTAAAAGATAAGTCCGCACACAATGGAAAAAGAATCCGACCTGCCTGGCTCGAACAGGCGACCTCAAGATGACAAACAACCAATTACAGTCTCGCGCTCTTCCAACTGAGCTAAGGTCGGTTGAGTATTAAGTGACATTGGCAATTATTGAAGACATCAAGTAGTGGTAACTTTTTAGACAGTACTTGCATCGAACCTTTGGCCAGGCTAGTGGTGTCCTGATGGCTCCAAAGCGTCTTCTAACGAGGGTGTTCTTCGCGCTCGCTGTCATTCTCGGTGCCAGACTCATACTTATCCCCCGTTCCTCATCAGCCTCGTTGGACCCATCAGCTTTCGAATCCTACAATGTCTTTGAGCGCGTTACCGGCGTCGACAAGATTCTCAATGTCCGAAAGTACAAATTCCTGCAGTCAAGGATGGGCAGAGACTCCAGGAAGGACATTTTTGATGATATCATAACCAGCGGGGTGGCAGATTACTGGAATCGTTTTCAAATGCCCTTGTCAGCTATTCTCCAACTCTCCATTATTATCTGACGTGACGATACCCCACCAGAATCACAGGAAAGGACACTGCCCACACAGACCTTCAGAACGTCTTGACTGCTGTTGAGAGCCTATTATCTCTCAATGGGTGGGTGGCAGCCTACTGTCCGACACTAGCTCGTCCGTTCGGACAGAACAAGAATGTCGACGAAGATGCGTATGATGACCTCGCCAAGGATGACCGGCTGTATTTCGTAGCAATGGTGATTCACTCAGCAGACCACTTCCTAGTCGATCAACTGGCCGTCATCGTTCAGCTTGCTAAGCGCCTCGGCACTTCCAATATCTTTGTGTCTATGTTGGACTATGACTCCACAGATTCTACTACGACACTTACCGACCTCTGTGAAGCCGTGTTGACCCTTTTGGGTGTCTCATTCCGAATCCGACGCGTCCCAGGGATGACAGAAGACGTAGCAGCTGCCTATTATCCCATGGAAGAGGCCTACATGCGCAACCTCGCACTAGAGCCTCTTCTTGAGCTCCACCAGAAGCGCAACATTGAGTTTTATAGGGTCATTTGGCTCAAGGGATTCACATGTCCAAATGACATCCTCGAAACACTGCGCGTCAGTATTGCCAACGAGGCTGCCATGGTCTGTGGAATGGACTGGGCAGAATCTAGCGGGCAGTTTATATTTTCTGACAGGTGGGTTCTCCATCCTTTTCTCTACGACATCCTCTAAGGTACTTTCTCGAGGTGGCGGACGCGAGACATCCACGGCGACCAGTTCAGGCAATCCACATCCTCATCGAAACCAGACGCAGTCCCTCCTCGAGATGAGAACGGTGCTGCGCGATACATTCAACACCTTCCCTTCCAAGTCTTCTGCTGCGAAGCAGGTACCCACATCGTCGATCCAGCTCAGTCTTACTACAAAGGGATCAAATACCGCTGCGGCAACGACTTCCACAATGCGACCTCCTCCTCAGAAAGCATCCCCCTACGCGCACCCGATGCGGCATGCTTGGACAGCAGCCAGGCCTGGTTCTGCAGAGATCTGTGGATCAGCAAAGCGATGAATGACTTTCACGATGACGAGCTTGTGCCCACGCCAGAACGCCAGACAATCTCACGTAGGCAACTCCCTGATGATGAGTTGGATGCAGACGTGAACGCTGGCTCTGATTATGATGCTATGCCGGACTCGGACTCGGACGTCCCCATCGACGCGCTCCCTACAGGGCCCCTGTCTGTGCCAAATTCCGCGTACACTCCCGCGCGAATTCTAGTGAATCCCCGCTGTGTAACGACCTATGCTGGCGTGAGCCACACCCAGCTTGCGCTGGATCTGTTCGGTACGGGGGATGATGACGAAGCTCAGGTCAATGCCACAAAATATGTGTTAGAGGACTGGGACGGTGCTCCAGAGAGCTTCGTGTGTCAGGAACAAAGGTAAATACTTTCTTCATCTCTTCATCACTCATCTAACACTCGGCCACAGGCAAACCGGAGGAAGAAAAGCAGCCAAGACGCAGCGCTTGCTTGGATTCTCCATTCATGATGAATTACGATAGACTGATCTTGTGTGTATATATCTACGAGCTTTGTTCGTTTGGATAGGCTGTCTAAACAATAACGTGGACACTACTTGCGTGAGCTACGAGTACTATTTTACTTGTCTTTTCTTGCCGAAACCCTTAAAAGTGACACCATCGTCAGAATCATCGTCAACAACCACGCGCCTGCGTTTACTGGCTCGAGCACGGGCAGCAGGCGTAGAGGGTGCCGGAAGTGCTTCCTGGGAGGACTCAATAGCAAGGTCTGCGTCGTCATCGTCAGAAGTCATGAACAACTTCTTTGCCTTTGTGTCCTTAGTACGTGCCCTCTTGCGAACGGGCTGCTTGACGGAGTCAAGAGCTTGTGACTCAATGCCCTCCTCGTCAGACTCCGTGGAAGCCAGCGCACGACGTTTATCTCTGCTTCGTTGTGTTCCATTATCGTTGGCCTGCGAGTCCTTGGTGTAATCTTTGGCTGGAACGGTGTCTTTCCAGTAACCTGTGAAAACATGAGCCGGCTCTTCGAAGGAACAATTGCAAGCTATTACCTGCACCCATACCGTAGTCATTCTCCTCTTCAACAACGAGTTCGACCGGTGCACGAGAAAAGCCATTGATTTTCTGACCCGCGTCAACAATATTGCGGAGGAGCAACACATCTGTCGCATACCTTTTTAAATTTCTTGAAATTCGGTCGATTCATGATAGCAGCGTCACGGGTGTCAGTCGTAGCCACCTCGCGACGGCCGTTCGAGTCTTTGAACACTTCTAGATCCATAACGACCATAAAGTTCCCTCTGATGTTCGGGATATCATCAAAGTCCCCCAGCACCTCCCACGGCCGCTGGTCATCCTCGCGCTGTAGATCCGGTTTCGATATCCGCAATTTATTGAACTCGCGGTCAAATTTGTCCTCGGATTTCTTCCCGCGCTTCTTCGAGGCTACAGCGGTGAGGAAGGCTTCATCCTTATCAACAGCGCCATCAGTTGCTTTCTTAGGCTTTGCAGTGGTCCGAGGTGGTTCTGACGGTTGGCGGGACGAAGGTGCCTTTGACAGTTGGCGGGATGGGGGTGCCTTTGACTTCGCCCTGGGTTGGGTGGCTGGTATCTGGGACGACAGTCCTGCATCCTCAACCTCAACCGGAGGCGTTTCATCAAATGCGACGGACTTGGCGCGCTGTGATGGTCCGCTCAAGCTCTCTTCCTCTTCTGCGACAACTGGTAATCGCTTTGGTGGTGCGTTGCCGGTAGACCGCCCTGTCTGTGTAACGCTATCACCTAGGGTGACATCGTAGGCTGCCTCAAAAGCCTGCGAGCCCTCGAAGAGTACCTTGTCTGGGTTGCTCGCCTCAAACAGAGCCTTAAACTTCTTGTGCGGGGGTTCCTCTTCTACCACATCGTCTATAGTCACCACAGGTATGTCGGGAGGCGGAGCTGTCGGCAATCCTAATCGGCGCTTCAAGGGCAGGCGACTGCCCGACGGTGGTTTCTAAAGGGTCGATTTAAGGTTATGACAATGAAAAATAAGGCGGACATACAGGAGCTTGCGTGGATTCAGGTTTAGCTCGGTCAGCGCCTGACTCGGGCCTGTCGACATTCATTGCAGAGTCCTCGTCTATCTCGACTGGCAGTATTAGAGGCAACCGTCGCACAAGAGGCTGTGGTTGTTCAGTACAGTCCTATCCGCGTGCAGGCACAAGTACATACCCTTCTCTTGGGCTGCGTTGGCGGGGGCTCGACCACAGGAGGAGGCGAAGGCGAACGGATCACAGAATCATGCCTCCCGTGTCCCGAGGAAATAACACGTTGGGCTTCATCGGTGGTGATCTTTTTGTCTGAGCCCCCTGGGAAAGATGGCTCGTCAGGGTGTGTGTTGGGAACGAAGGAAGGGAGAGGAGACGAGTCACTTGGCGACTCTGCATGGATTTTAGTATCATAGAAAGTTCTAAGAGAAGTATGACGGAATAACCTTGTGAACCGCTTCCAGAAGAAGCTATGCGAGAGGCGTCGACGTGAACGACAGCCTCGAGAACAGTCTCCATTTGAACGACATGCGCGCTCAGACTGCGAATCAAGTTCATCAGCGAAGTATTTTCACGCGTTTCATATCACTGACCTTTCAGCATCAGCAACCATTTCTTTCCACTTCTCCTCTTCAACAGCTCTCTGTATCACACTGTCCTTCGCCAGTATGACAAGCCCCTTCCCGGCACCTTTCAGCTCTTCCACTCTCCTCTTTCCCTTGGCAATGACCTGCCTCCATTTCGCGAGCCCCGCCTTTAAATTGAATCCTTCATATTCTGCACCACCTCTCACGACCAGCTCCCTCAGTTCTACATCGACTTCGCCGTCTTCCGCGGGCAAAATGAAGCGGAAGCCCCTCAATAGGTTCAACCTCTCTTCATTCGGCTCCCAGTGTTTGAAGCTCCTGAGTGCAGGAAGTAGGGAGGGTCCAAATGTGGGACGGTACTTGCTCTCAAGGGGCGGAACGAAGGACTTTTCAAGGACGGTTAAACCGAAAGAATCATCTTCTGTAGGAGTAGTGCCAAGTCGCAAGAGTTCATGCAACCACTCCGGCTTGACAAGCTGAGCGGCGCAGAGCAGGGAGGTCATAACCGAGGTCGTCACTTCGTATTTCGATGTAAGGTGATGCGTAAGAAGTTCGTGCGGCGAAGAAAGTGTGGTAATACCTGCGTGGGTGTCAGCATGTGTGCTTAAATTTTGGAGGGATACAAACCGATTGAAGCACAGTCTTCAGAAGAAAACTGGGGCATGCCTCTGACTGGAGGCACAAAACATACTATTCGTTGCCATCGCACTCTGAACGCTGTGTTAGACTCCAAGAAGATAAGAGGATGTCGAGCTGCCTACTCTAGCAAGACACCAGCAATAACTGTAACACGGTCTCCATCCTCGAGCGTGATAGAGGCTGACGGATTGCAAGTGACATCGTTACCCTGTCGTTTTACCGTGAGGGTCTTATCCTTATTATTGACTACCTCGAGTGTGGGAATGTATGACGTATCAACCTAGGGGAGTAGTGAGCCGAAGTTTCTTCTGAAATGTTGCTCGTACCATGTTATCTGGCGCGTACGAGCCCACTCTGAATTCACAAGAATCGCGGGAAATCTTTTTGTTATTGATGACGAGCGCTCGATCTTTACGGCCGAGCGCATACTTTTTGCCAGGCTTCAGTAGTTTTGTCTCTTTAATAATGAGTGAGCGACAAGGAAAAGAAAAGAATGAAGACGGACTGGTTGTTGTCGTATCCCCCTGTTCCACTCCGTCGAATGGACCGGTGACCAACCACATTGTCTGTTAGCGAATCAACAATGATGTTAAACTTCTTTCTATAAAAGAGTGACGAGATGATGGCGCCCCGGAGCGAGCCACAGGGATCGCTGTCAAGCTCGACGAAGAGCAAGCGCGACTTCAAAACGCGCCAACGAGCAAGGATGCATGTGACGCGGCCACGTGACTACATTGCGATCAATGTCCGCGTTTTTCACTGCGGCTAGAGTCGGCCGTCATCATGGTCATGATGCTGGCAACCTAGGCTACACTTCGATGAGGAGGCTTCCTTTCGGTTCCCTCTGTGGATGTTGGGGTTGGTTGATCTTTTCAGGCCAAGTTATAACCAAACCAACGTTTAACTTTGACCCATATTCCTCGACTTCAAGCCATGTTGCCTATCAGAGGCCTCAAGATCATTCTGCCACTCCTGCTCGTCTCTGGGTCCTCGGTCTTCTCGATGCCCTTGAACACCTACAAAATCTCTCTTAGTCTTGCTGCTAAATTCAAAGCAGCTGGTGTAACCAACATCGCTGCAGCCGACAGAGCGCGAGCGCGAGCGTTGCGTCAGACCAGTGTTATTGGCAAGCGCGATGCGGATGCCTACATCACCAATATTCCAGCCATAGGTTACTCTATAGAGCTTGGTATCGGTAATCCAGTGAAACACTGTGCGTCATTTGAGTGACGTTGTACTATCCATGATTCATGAGTCCACTACTCCAGATGAACTCCTCGTGGATACTGCCAGTGGTAATACATGGATCGGAGCTGACCAACAGTATACTATTACCAACACCAGTACTGACACTCAAAACACCGTCGTATGTACATACCCCCTTATGCTCATTTGATACTTATGTCTCATCACAAGTCTGTCTCCTACGGAACCGGTAATTTCTCTGGGAAAGAGTACCTAGACACCATTTCGCTAGGTTCACTGGAAGTCACTCGGCAGTCAATCGGAGTGGCAAGTAAAGCGGAGGGCTTTCGTGGTGTTGATGGCGTCCTCGGCATCGGTCCTGTGAACCTGACAAAGGGCACGGTGTCTAATACGGACACAGTACCAACTGTTATGTACAACCTCTTCAATCAAGGATTCATAGATTCCGAGGTCCTTGGTGTCTACTTTATCCCTGCATCTCAGGAAGATGCAACCGGGACGCTCACTTTTGGCGGTTATGATAGCTCGTCAACCACAAGCGACATCACATACGCCCCTATTACCAGTGCTTCGCCTGCTAGTAGTTACTGGGGAATCGACCAGTCTATCACTTATGGCAGTACAGACCTCCTGTCTGCGGTGTCAGGGATCGTGGACACTGCCACAGTACTCATTCTAATCGCGTCAGGTGAACTCATATCACATGTCCCGCATGCAAACATACTGAACTCATACCAGACGCTTTCAAAACTTACCAGTCTGAAACCGGTGCTGTCTCGGATGAGACCACCGGGTTGCTCAAGATTACATCAGACCAATACAGCAGTCTAAAACCCCTCATATTTACCATCGGGGGGACAGCGTTCACGCTCAGTCCCAACGCACAGATCTGGCCTCGCGAGATGAATAGCGTCATTGACGGCGACAGCGACAGCATTTATCTCGTCGTCTCTGACATTGGTAGCGAAAGCGGCTCTTCCTTCGATTTCATCATCGGATACACGTTCCTGTAGGTTATCCTTATTGTTTCGAATGTTTGCAAACCTAATCAAAGTGTTTGTCCCGTTAGTGAACGTTTCTACAGCGTCTTCGATGCGACAAATCGGCGGGTTGGATTCGCCACTACAGCTTATACGAATGTGACTACGAACTAAGAATGTGCATGGTTGTCTTCTGCCTTATTTCCCCCACGTGTGGGACCTGCCCAAAATATAACTTACACAATACGTTCAACGTCAATACAGATAGTCATTGCAACATCAAATCATTCAACAGCAGTGTCAAGACTCCCCAATTACTGCCAAACAGTGCTTGAGGTCGTCGTGCGGTAGCCTTTCCCTCTGTCTCCCATAGCTCACTAGTAGGTCTCCCTCGTTCAGAACTTCTGCACACACCTTGTCGCTTCCCAAGTAGATTTTTTCATTATTTATCCACAATGGATACTTACAAATGGAAAATAATCACATAACAAACATTCTGATAGAAAACCTGAAGCAAATGGGAAAAAAATCTTGTTTTGCACCTCATTTATTCGAACCGTGCATTTTGACTCTCGAGACTTGCCTCTGGTGTGTGTATGGTTACTGACATTGCACTGCCTGTGCACTGTGCGAAGCCAGGTAAGTACTATTTCCTGATTGTCCATATTGAAGGAACGACCAGCTGTCTCCCTTCTGACAGTCTGATTACGGGCAACCATATGCAAGTTGGGAATAGAATGCGGCATATCCATGGGGAGTGCAAGCAGCGTCGGACGCGAAAGATGGTCTTGTCTGACTTGTACAGCGTGAAGATACACGTGGACATGGCATCCACACCAGGAACGCAGTCACCGGTGCCAATGTATCATGATGGTATGCTAATGAGGCCCATCGGCTAAATTCAAAACATTTTCCACCGAGTGCCGCCGGTTGTAGCTGTGAGTGTTACATAGGCAAAACGTTTAGATTCTCGAGGGGTTTAATTGTTGACTTTCCCCTGTGGTCGCTCGAAAATAGGTCAAACCTTGGTTAAGTATTCTGCCAACAACACTACTTCCTACCCGTCGCTCCGGCCAAAAGGAGGCTTCCATCTGGTTCCCTCTGTGTAATTTGTATAAGAATGAGGTTATTTGATCTTTTCGTCAAGTGACAACTTAACCAGGCCAACATTTGACCTATCTTCCTCGACTTCAAGCCATGTTGCCTATCAGAGGCCTGAGGGTTGTCCTGTCGCTCCTGCTCATCTCTGGGTCCTCGGTCGTTTCGATGCCCTTGAACGCCTACAAAATCTCTCTCAGTCTTGCCGCTAAATTTAAAGCAGCTGGTGTAACCAATATCGCTGCAGCCGACAGAGCGCGTGCTCAGGCATTGCGCCAGACCAGTGTCATCGGCAAGCGCGATGCGGATGCCTACATGGATTATTTTCCAACCGTGGGCTACTCTATAGAGGTTGGTATCGGTAATCCAGCGAAGTCCTGTGGGTCATTCGAGTAACGTTATACTATCCGTGATTCTTAGTTCCACTACTCCAGATGAACTCCTCGTGGATACTGCCAGTGGTAATACATGGATCGGAGCTAAGCAAGAGTATACCTTTACCAACACCAGTACTGACACTCAAAATACGGTTGTATGTACTTACCCCCTTATGCTCATTTGATGATACTTATGTCTCATCACAAGTCTGTCTCCTACGGAACCGGTAA
>LVVM01000262.1:23657-50594 GCA_001882365.1 Rhizopogon vesiculosus
GATTGGAGTGGCAAGCAATTCTGAGGGCTTTCGTCATGTTGATGGCGTCCTCGGCATCGGTCCTGTGAACCTGACAAAGGGCACGGTGTCTAATACGGACACAGTACCAACTGTTATGTACAACCTCTTCAATCAAGGATTCGTAGATTCTGAGGTCCTTGGTATCTACTTTATCCCTGCATCTCAGGAGGATGCATCCGGCACGCTCACTTTTGGCGGTTATGATAGCGCGTTAACCTCAAGCGACATCACATACGCCCCTATTACCAGTGCTTCGCCTGCTAGTAGTTACTGGGGAATCGACCAGTCTATCACTTATGGCAGTACAGACCTCCTGTCTGCGGTGTCAGGGATCGTGGATATTCCCACCGCACTCATTTTAATAGCGTCAGGTGAACTCATATCACACGTCCCGCATGCAAACATACTGAACCCATACCAGACGCTTTCAAAACTTACCAGTCTGAAACCGGTGCCGTCTTGGATGAGACCACCGGGTTGCTCAAGATTACATCAGACCAATACGACAATCTAAAACCCCTCATATTTACCATCGGAGGGACAGCTTTTACGCTCAATCCTAACGCACAGATCTGGCCTCGCCAGTTCAATAGCGTCATTGGCGACGATGACGTCACTAGCATTTACCTCATCGTCTCGGATATTGGGAGTGAAAGCGGCTCTTCCTTCGATTTCATCATCGGATACACGTTCCTGTAGGTTGTCCTTATTGTTTCGACTATTACACCACTAATAAAAGGGTTCATTCTATTAGTGAACGTTTTTACAGCGTCTTCGATACCACAAATCGGCGGGTTGGATTTGCCACTACAAGTAATACGAATTCGATTACGAACTAAGAGCTTAAACGGTTATCTTATGGCTTATTTATTCTACGCTGTGAGGGATCTACACAATACATTCAACGTGAATACAAATGTCATTTCAATATGCGAGACGTTAAATTATTCAACAGCAATGTCAAGATTCCTTGATTGCTGCCAAGTGGTGAGCGCTTTACTTGAGGTCTGCGGAGGTAGTCGTGCGGCCGCTAGTTTAACACTTTGTCTGGATTTTCATTATTTATCCACGATGAATACAAGTTGGCAGGGCGAGCGAAAATTAACGCGATCTAATGAGAAATAATCACATAACAAACATACTAATAGTATACGTAGGGAAACCCGAGGCGAATAGCAAATGGAAGAATATCTACTTGTTTTTCATTGACTTGAACCTTGTACATTTTGAGACTTGCCTCCGGTGTATGGTTGCTGCCATTGCACCTGTGTACTGTTCAAAGCCTGGTAAGTACTATTTCCAGATTGTCCATATGCAGGTTGGGAATAGAATGCGGCATATCCATGCGACATCTGCGGCAGCTGTGCTTGACGTGGTTGAGGAATTTCATACCTGGCATGGTAGGACCAAGCTCCAGAGCCAAATTCATTCGTGGCGTGGTGATACTGCTGATGAGGCAGCGCATAATGTGCAGGGAGGTGCGCCGTGGCACTAGTCGCCTGCGGTGACATCGCGGACGACGCTGTAGCAGCCGATACCGACGGATAAGTTGTTACCTGCATCGAAGTATGAGGAACTGTACTCGCAAGAACATGAATAACAGGGGTGCCAGGGAAAATAATTGCTTACCTTCAGGAGCTGGTTCCGACGGCTTCTGCACCACAGTTTGCCCTTCAGTCTGGCCGAAGATGACGCTACCCCATTTAAATTCCCGCTTGATACCACGGTCCCAGAGCACCTCGACCGACCCGGTATCCTCAACGATGCGCAACAAAGAGACCTCGAAGACACCAGAGCTCACACGAATTTTAATGCGCGACATTGGTGGGAGGGCAGCGAGTTCGGCCTTAATCCGGTCCTGTTTCGAAGCTTTCTTCGCAGCAGCGACAGCCTTTAAAACGTGAGCGTCAACTATGGCCACTAAACCTTGAGTAAGAAAGTTGCTCACTGGATTATGCTGCAGACACAGAAGCTCGACGTCGTACTTCTTGATTATCTTCAGTACCTGTGGTTCCACCTGCTGCATCTCGAGCTGAGACCCAGCTGCATCTAAATCCATAGGAACACCATCAAGAGTCGGGGTAATGTGCTGTGGAGAAGGCAGAGGGTTTGGTTGAGGATATACTAGGATCACCTCCTTCTCAACTTCACGCATTATTGAGTAAACAATGCCGCTGGGCCCTCCATCTCTTGCACAGCCAACATGGAAGGATTTCGCGCATTTACCTTTGGTGCACTGAATAGGTGCACCATGGGCCTTATGTCGCGCCTTTGAACAAGCGGCACATTTCTGCACACGAGGACATCAGCTAAAGGTGTGTGACAACATTTTGCTTGGGACGCACCAAATTCCACCGATCTCTTACGATCGCATCCACACCAAACACCCGTTTCTCTAAGGAGGTTCCCACCTCGACCTCGTCCACCCAAGTCTCAGGTACTACCTTGGCACACTCTTCATGTGCTACCCATGCTTCACTTTCAAGACTCGATAAGCTTTCAGGAAGCTCCCTCCGGCCAACAGGTGGATCTTGTACAGGAAACAGGCCATCCCTGCTCGGTGAGGTACACAAACAGCAGGGGAAAATGTCCTCCGGAGGCCTGGGGCCAAGTTTTAGGGTAACCTTCGATGCGGATGGCCCTGCGGCTGGGGTAGATATCAATACTTCTGGTTTGGTCTTGGGACGCTTGCGCTTTGCACGAGGCTCCTCGCCTTCAAGAGCTTTGCGCTTCGATGACGGCCGTCGTCTTTCGGGCTCGGGCGCTTGATAATTCAAGCGTTCGGTCTCGCGATCCAGCAGTAGCTGATCTACATCGATCCGCACACTAGAAAGAATGAGGTCAGATTCATGGTCTCAGAAAACAGGACTAGACGTCAACCTGTCAGAAATGCACTGGCATGCCTTGGCCTTGCGTCCCAGTTCTACCCAGCTCTCCAGCGCAAAGTTCACACTTTCCGCGCAATTAAAGCCCAAGTTGAAGCCAGCATGATATCCACGAGGGTAGGTTATGACGAACTCTTGCGCACGCTGAACTAGAAAATTGGGACGACATGAAGACTGAGCGAGGAGGGTAGGTGATGCAAGGAAGGACTTGTGGCGCAGGAACTGAGGGCATTGCGAGATATCCTTCGGGAAGTAGCCTAAGGTAATAGTAGTAACGATAATGGGATGAAAATGATGAAATACCTTTCATAGTCGATTCCAACGCTGCTCCCCGTCCTTGTGGCATGGCATACCAAAATTTGGGAGCTCCGAAGTGTATGTAATTGATGCTGAAGAGGTCCATGTCTTCTACGTGCCAGGCAAATGTAGCACGCCACATTCCGAAGTATAGATAAGGTGTGTTCACGCCCGGTAGGCCTTTGGATGACGAAGGGAGTATACGTGACAGGAATGACGGGAGATGACCGACATTCCAAGCTGTAGTCTCGTCCGTAAATACCGAGCCTAGTTGAATGAGAAACCTCAGGAATAACATCTTGAACAGGGGGTATACAAACCTTGTGTGTCCGCCCCGTACCAAGCTGGCTTTCCAAGGCCACAGTTCCTCCAAAATTGGCGTTCGAGTTTCTGACAAAACTCCACGGTGTAATCATCAGCTTTGGTACACGGAGGGAGCCAGTCTTTGTGCGGTTCGAAAGTTTCGAGGAATGCTGCATCTTTGGCTGCACGCTCCGCCTCCCTCACCTCCCGACTTTGAGCTCCGCGTTTCTTCGCCACCTGCTTCTTCTCAGATACATCCTTATCATCGTGAGCCATCATGTCCACGTCTACAGGTGCTTGATCATCACTGCACGAAGGATCGAAGGATGCAGGATGATGAACAAGATCATCAGCGTTTGCAGAAACAGGAGTTTGGGGAAGACCAGCACTGGTGGGCGGGGACAATGGGGCAGAAAGACCATCAGGTGTTTCCTGAGCTTCATCATTGTCATCTTCTCCCTCCTCTTCCTTGACCTTAGCAGATAAATCCTCCGGCTCAGCAGATTCAACCTTTGTGCTTGCTGCGCGCATCTTGCTGCGTTTCGACCTTGTCTTCACATATGCGCCTCTGCCATGAAGCCCAACATCCTCAACGCCGGGTGCACGGAATTCTTCCTTCTCGCACAGCTCCGCCCACTCTCTGACGCTCATGACTCTACGCTTCTCGACGTTCTCCTGGCGGAACAAACCACCGCGACCGAGCATATGCTGCTCTATCGGGGTTCTAATCTTGACCGGCCCCAATTGATCTTTAGTTGATGGAAGAGCGTCGACCCTGTGTATGAAGTGTGAGCTTGTAATACAGATGAAGCATCTCACAACACTCACCACTCCTTGGGTGGGATTACCTTGACGATACCGCTTCTCAGTCCCCAGCATTCGATCTTTTTCATATAGCCTTCAAAATCTTGAAATTCGTTCATGGTCGGTTTGAACACTGGTATGCCTCTGTGAGCTAGGGGATCATCTTCAGGCTCGAGCCATGTTCTTCCATCTGAGTTGGGAGAGGGTGGTAACTGTGTGCCCTCTGAACCAAAGAAGTGGTCTGGCTGAACAAGTGGAGCTGGAGTCGGAGAACGTGAAGAACTGAGGGAACTTCCGTTGGCACTAGCAGATGCTGTTGCCTCCATCGCGTTCGGCTAATCTCCCACGGACGCGCGTAATATGAAATCAAACAAACGCTACAGTTGAATGAGCTCGCTGTCGACGGCAACAAGTAAAAGCTAAACCCTGTCGTGCAGAACGTTGTTACCGCTGAGAACGAAGATGAGCTCGTCGTCGTATGTAGTCGTGAAGGGCGGGTTCTTGCGCGGAGTGTAAAGGGATATCGGACAGTACCGAACATGATATTATGTAAGAGGTGATTTATTTAAATAAATTCGTTTGATTGCCTTTCAAATTTCAATTGGTCTAGGGACTCTAGGAGCAGCTAAGTTGCAATCGATACTTCGTCTGCCCAGCATGTCAGTCGTTCCTCATCTTATGACGCTCGCCGACCTTACTGGTCCTCAAATAAACCGCCTCGTAAACCATGCACATCATCTGAAGCATCTATCTCTCCCCTGGTTGGCTGCACAGCGCACAACCAAGAAAAAAAGCAACCTCCGTATGCCCTCCCAGTCCCTGTTCAACAAGTCCATCGCCCTTCTCTTTTCAAAACGCAGCACCCGCACTCGCGTTGCTGCCGAGACCGCCTCAGTTCTCCTTGGTGGACACGCCCTTTTCTTGGGTTCCAGCGATATCCAGTTTGGCGTGAACGAAACTCCTCGTGACTCCGCTCGAGTCATTGGGGGTATGTGCCAGGGCATATTTGCACGTGTCGGTGCACATGAAGAGATCGAGGTACGATAATCTCTTGCGTAGCTTTCGTATATTCAACTAGCACATTCCAGGAGCTTGCAAAGTACTCTCCCGTACCTGTGCTCAATGCCCTGTCATCATTTTGGCATCCAACACAAGTTCTTGCAGACCTTTTAACCCTCCATGAACATGCTCATCTTTTCTCCCCCGACACTCCGCCACCCACTCCCACAAAACCTCTTTCCCCCTTACGCCCACTCACAATTGCGTACGTCGGTGACTCGGCAAACGTCCTCCATGACATGCTCGTCACTTATCCGCGTCTGGGTCACCAGCTTCGCATCGCATCACCCCCGCAGCCACAATACCAGCCACCCAAGCTCGTGTGGGATCGTGTTGTCGAGCTGGGATGCGACAAGCACATTTTTTGGAGCAGTGATCCCCGAGAAGCTGTAAAAAATGCAGATGTTGTCATTACTGATACTTGGTACGTCGCTCCTTCCCCGCTTTGCCTGGTCTCGTGCCCATCTCTCATGTGATAGGATCTCAATGGGCCAAGAGGCTGAAAAGGCACAGCGCTTGAATGACTTTGCGGGATATCAGGTTACCGAAGCTTTGTGTCGCGAAGGAGGGGCTAACCCAGACTGGAAGTTCCTCCATTGTCTCCCACGAAAGCAGGACGAAGTTGATGATGAGGTCAGTTTTTGTTAATTTTACTACCCACTTGGTTCATGTGCCGTTTTAGGTGTTTTATGGCCCTCGGTCTCTTGTCTTCCCGGAAGCTGACAACCGTAAATGGACCATCATGGCCGCGTTTGAGTAAGTGACTTTCAGGTGTCTTGTGGCCGTGGTTATTGACCCGTACCTATGTAGTCTTCTGTTCGGCAAGTGGGATATTACAGGGGAGAAGGCTTTGAAAGGTGTTGAGTAGAACGACACGATACCAGCTTACTATACTAGGACCGTAAAAATCATATATGTCATGGCTCATATAATATGATGGTCTGTTTCTAGTCAAACTTATTTCCTCTTAACCCTGAGTTAACATCCGCTTGTCAGCCTTAAAGAACGACTATCTTCTTTCTATTAGGTTTGACGAGAAATCAGTTTGTCAGTCATGCAGAATATCGCTCAACGTGAAACTCACGAGCTTCACGAGATGAACTCTTGAGAATCGTAGATATATACAGCAAATGGCATCTTGCCACCAAGAGCGAACGAGACAGTTACCTGCGCCGCCAAATGCTCGTCAGGGTATAACACGATTAGCTTGGCTTAGATCAATGAAATTTGTTCCAACTTGCCGAGGCCTGATTTCTCCCCAGAGATCAGGGAAAATCCCTTGCATCTTGGGGGCGTAGCCTCCTCTCAGCTGCAAGTGGTTGCTAGAAATTTACATCCGCTTCTGACTCCGAATCTGAGTATGGATATGACAGAATGAAATATGAGCATTGAGCACACATACTTGCTTCTCTGTCAACAGTTTACCACTCTCGTTTCATTGACATCCACACTCCTTTGCAAGATGCGAATGAAATTCGCTAGTGTTTTTCATGGTCGTGTGTGCATGAGCATAGTAATCAGCATGGAGTAATAGCTATCCAGATATCCAGACCCTTCTTGCGATCTCATCGCAATATGAAGCTGTGCATACTCTCATCAATGATCGGACAGATCGAAGGATGCCAGGGTGCCAACGTACCGTAGATGTTGAAGGGATGGCGTTTTGACAGCAACCATGCATGGCAGTGAGCGCCAAGTTAGGGACAGAATTCCAAACAAAATTCTCATGCGGGAACATGAGAATTTTGTTGGAGTTTCGCCGCTCGCAAGGTGAAGGAGATAAAGTCAATGAAGAGTTGTTGCACGAAGCGGAAATGATGTAGAACCCGACAAGATAAGGGAACGGAGTAGTGCTAAAGTAACAAGCCGTAGTCCACGTCACGGGATGGCATGTGAAGTCAGTATTTCTTGACCGTGTACTAGTCTACCTATGCACCCGCTCTTCGATGCTCCCTCGCCTTTCCCGCTCTCTCCTTGTCAAACGGACAATATACACTACCTTCAGTTTTGGTGCAGCTTACCTCGCTGACACTGAACTCAATGCTTCCGCCGTCACTCGTAACCTCCGCACATTGTGGACCGTACGTCAGCTTATCGGTGCTCTTGACTTTGTGACTGACATTCAATAGTGTGCGCTCATATCAGCGGACTACAAGCTTAACTTCACGCCAGAGCATGCAGACCGTATACCCGCTATCCACCAGCGTGTCGCTGACCGAATGTATGACCTCTTTACCAGCAACGGCGGACTTTACATAAAAATCGGTATGTTGCTTCGCTCACTCTTTCTCTTCATACTCGAATATTTGGGCTAGGCCAAGCAATAGGAGCAAATGCTGCGCTCATGCCTGCACCCTTTCAGCAGAAGTTCGCCCGCCTCTTCGATGACGCTCCACAAATCCCGTATCGAACCGTTGCCCGCGTCTTCCAACGCGAATTTAAAAAGTCACCTCAAGAACTCTTTGCTTACTTCGATGAGGAAGCTGTCGCCAGTGCTTCCGTAGCACAGGTCCACAAGGCACGTACCTGGGATGGTGAGTGGGTCGCGGTCAAAGTGCAGAAGCCAGACGTGGGGCGTCAGATCGGTTACGACCTCATGGCGTTTAGAGCTGTCATGTGGGCATTCGAGAAGTGGGTGTTTGACCTACCTGTTTATTTTGCTGTTGGTGCGTCTGCCTTCCCCTGGTCATTAAATATCGGTCTGACACTTCGGTAGACTTTATCTCCGCTCACCTTCGCGCTGAACTTGATTTCATTGCCGAGGCTTCCAACTCGCAGCGGACTGCATCTCTTATTGCGTTGGAGCCCCGCCTAGCTGGCAAAGTTCACATCCCAAAAGTATATCCCGAATATTCGACAAAACGTGTGTTAACGGCAGAGTGGATCGATGGCGTCCGGCTAAGCGATCGAGATGCATTAGCACGGGTTGTCGGGGAGAAGGTGCCTGAAAGAAGTGGGGGCATGTTTGCGGATACAGAGCACAAGCAGAGGAGAAATGGCGTTCCCGAGAGCATGCGTGATGTCAAGTTAAAAGGCGGGTTGCAAGCAATAATGCATACAATGGCGCGCATTTATGTTTCTCTGTAAGCTCACTACTACTGACATTCCTCCTATTCGGCAGGTCGAGCTCTTCAGCGCACAAATGTTCGACTGGGGTTTTGTTCACTGTGACCCACACCCAGGGAACATCATAATTCGTGCCCGCCCAGCCTCATCCTCGTCATTCTTCTCTTTACCTTCGTCATTGCTATCAAAGTCCGTGCTCCGCGATCCGGAACTCGTACTTTTAGACCATGGCCTCTATGTCACCATACGCCCTCACGTCAAACGCCAGTACGCCTCCCTCTGGCGTGCACTTCTCTCCTCGGACTGGGACACAATAAGAAACGTCACCGAAAGTTGGGGTGTTGGCGAGGCGGGGCTGTTTGCGAGTGCCGTCTTGATGCGACCTGTGAGGATGAAGCGGACAGGTAACGGGTCAAGTCCACATGCAGAGAAGGACAGCGGGGCAAATGGGACAACTGGAGATGCCGGTGCGGAGCTGGATGCATATGAGCAGAGCGTACGGATGAAAGAGCGACTGAAACGGTTCCTTGTCGATACTGATAAGATGCCCAAGGAGTTGATATTCCTAGGACGGAATATGCGGTGCGTGTATTCCACATTCATATCACCTACCTTCGCGCGCTTCGATTACATTCACTTACTCTACATTCCAAAGAATCGTACAAGGCAACAACCAATCTCTCGGCTCTCCAGTCAACCGCATCAAAATCACCGCCTATTGGGCTTCCCGCTCACTCGTCACGTCAAATGGACGCACACCTACGACGAGAACATCACTTCGCGCGTGGTGGGCTCAGCTCGACGCGCGCGAGCTCTGGCAGGATGTTGTCTTCCGCACTGTCATGTTCAGCCTCGACGTCGTGTTCTTGGTGTCGAAGCTCCGGCAGCGCGTGCGTGCGTTGCTGGGCCTCGCGAATGGCGGATTTGAGGATGAGCTGGAGAGGAGCGTGAGGGGGTTTACGAGGAGTGCGTTTGGGGTTGAGGTGGGGCCTGAGGCGTTTGAGGGGTAGATTTGAATGTTGTACGGGAATTGGTTGGGGTGGTAATCATGGACCGGATACCATACATTTATCCCTATTAGCCATATAGCTATAGACCTTGACTCATTTTCATTTAAGTTGATTAGGCGCATGTACAGACAGGCCTACACATCGACCAGCCGCCTTGCACGACATTGGATAGGGGGGGTTACAACCCTTTCGGGTGTCTAGCTTGAAGAAAAGAATTCCACGACTACCTTCTTTCAAGACAGTACGAGTAAAGTTCGTCTTGCGTGCGATGCTTTCGAAGATGTTGTTAGCCAGCAATTGACCCGCTGACAATACTTGTCATTCGGTCTTAGTAGTACTTCGTGAACCACGAACGCGCAAAGAAGATTGGAAAAAGGCCCTAATGCAGATGGACCGACTATCTTCATTCTATTCACTAGTACGTAGGGCCCGAGTCTGCCTACGGGAGACTAAGAATGAGGTTAGAACAAATGACCCTTTGAATAAGGTAGCTCCTGACCCCTGACGTTTTTGAACATGTTCACTATTTCCTGGAGCAGCGTTGAGCCCATGGGGTTTCCCCTCGAAACTGAGTACGATGATGCGCTGCCGCAGCATGACACTGCAGTCAAGCGCACTCTACCCGTGCTGCATAATATATGGCGCACGCTATTACGGACTGCCCGGGTGCTTATTTATTTCAAACGTCCCGGTCTTTTGGCTTATTACTGGCGGGTTTGCGGCCCTCTACTTGCTGTATTAACGCAGACCTTCTTCTGATTGACAGGTTGAGACCTGCGATGATGCGCCGGGGAACGGTGAGACCACTGAGGAATCACATTACGAAAATATTCACCCAACCAAAGAACAGCTCATGATGCAGGATGAGGATCCTCAAAAATACTGTAAGAATCTCTCGGGGCATCGGTGAAAGCCGATCACTTGGCTTTTACTCACCAGATCCACAGATTAACCGCCAGGATAATATGTTCAAAGTCTCTGCTCGAAGTAACAACTGTCAGTGCTACCATACATGTGGCCGAAGTTGTGGAGATTTGGCGTCTCACGTATGCAGAGCGACTCAGGGATAACACTACTGATACAGGGGTGTTGGTAACCATACTGAACGCCGGAGAAGAATGAAATCGGTAAAAGGGTATTACATATCTATTTTCATGTTCACCGACGGGAGCGGCTCTGATGATACTTGCGCTGGCATTGGGCGCCTCCCGATTCTGGACCTCGGAGTCGCTACACCTTCGTTGACGGTCGTCAACTCTTAACAAGAAGCCGCCATACAGCTAGGACTGCAATAGTGACTAGCAACCGTCTCTGCAAATGATGGTGAGGACAATCAATCGAGCCAGGTCCCAGGCACTCACATCTCTAGTAACCTGCCTCTGTTCTTATCTCTCTTTTTGCACATCCGCGGTCTACGTGAGCTTACTTTATCCATCCGGCATCATCCATACAAGACATTCTGCCTCCCGACCATTTGGTTCCTAGGCATCATGGTTCGAGAGATATATGACAGGGCTTAGATTCGCGACTGCGTACAATGCAATGAGTCACCAATCCGCCCCTGCAGGCAGCGAATGCGATGACCATGGCAAGTACTAGTTACTATTAGAGTTCATAACCTCCCAACGTTCACGTGTTTGCCCCGGGCCTGTGCAGCTCCACAATATTCTATGTTTGTACGATCATTGACAACAGTCTTTTCGAAATGCTACTCCAGCCTTGCAGCGTTTGCGGAGATGCTTTCGCCACTTATGCTGACGCGACGTATTAGTAGTAACACGTACTTAGTCGATTCTTGTCGTGATGCAGAGCAAAATGAAAAAGACGTGCGTTTTACTGTCTTCTACTGTATGGCACGATGTTGACTAGCCCGTCTATCACGTGATTAAAGGATCAAAGGCCTTTAGTCTCGGGGAGTATGGGCGGATCTTAGAAACCATGGCCGTCAACTCAATAAATAGTCCCTCCGGTTTCTTATCTCGCTATTTACCCTTGACATCCATTTTCGCTCGCGCAGCGTCCATCTTACTCGCTGTACAGAGCATCGTTGAGAACAGCTGATCACCTTCACCTTCACGCCATGACAATCGCGACACTCCGACGCTCGCCCCAGCATCTGTCCAGGCCACTTAGCAAGCGCACTTGCTCTTTGCCAGCACGCAGGGCGCTTGCTACCGTGTCGCCCGAGCACACGAAGGTAATTGTCGGCATACGACGAGAAGACCCATCGAGAATATGGGAGCGTCGATGCCCCGTTACGCCTGACGAAGTTGCGCAACTCATTCAGCGCCTCGATGTCGATGTTCTCATACAGGACTGCGACCGTCGAGTGTTTCCCATTGACCATTTCATCAAGGTAAGTTGTCATTCCATCCACTTCCTTCCTCAGGTCTTCGCTCGAACTCTCTTGTCCGAAATTTGCGGAGCTGTATTGTAACTGACCGTGCCCTGTTTTAGGCTGGCGCCAAAGTGCACCCAACACTGGAACCCGCACACATCGTGCTCGGCATCAAGGAGACACCGCTCGACGAGTTAGTGACGTCTCCCGTACCCATGCCAGGCCCGGGTTCAACGTCCTCCGTACCCCGCACGCATCTAATGTTTTCTCACACCACGAAGGGTCAGCCCTACAATATGGAGTTGCTCTCCCGTTTCCTTAGTGCAGAAGAGAGCCTGTCATCACAGCCTCGCTTGATTGATTATGAGCTCCTCGTAGGTAACGACGGCAAACGAACAGTAGGTTTCGGGTGGTTCGCAGGAGGTATGTACTAGATCAGATCTGTTGACAATGGTTTACCATGTGTTACGTTGAGTAGTTGCTGGTGTTCTCGAGTCTTTGTCTGCACTCGCACATGCACACCTTGAACTCGGAGTCGCTTCTCCTTTCCTTGTGAGTGCTACGGTTGCACATCCCATGAAGTTATTATTAACCCTAACATTTAACCCTAACCTTAATCACGGTTGCCAATCCTAGCATACGCCTCGGCCACACACGCATCCGTCTATCCCATCTCTCCGCTCTGCATTCCGAACTATTGGCCAGGATATTGTAGAAAATGGGACCCCAAAGGTGTTAGGACCATTCGTCATTGGGCTCACAGGGTAAGCGGTTTGTTCATTTGAACCATAGCATGTATTGACGACTAACATTGACAGGAGCGGGAAAGTATCCCAAGGGTGCTTATCCATTCTTGAAGAGCTTCCGATTGTGAATGTAGCTGTGAAGGACTTGCCTGGACTTGTTAGCAACCCAGGTATGCTATATCATACTTTGTCTAAATGCAAGCTCAAGTCGTACTAGATACTGACCTTCATAAGGTGGCCCCACTTTCTGCCACTTATGACAATGAGATCATTAACCCTTCCTCAGATATACCTCGTACATGCTCTCCCTCAAGAATACCTTAAGCGTGCTAATGGTGGACGATACTCCCGCGATGATTATTACAAGAACTCGGCGATGTACCAGTCGGGATTTGATACCAAGGCAAGCTTTCTCTACGGATGATGATTTTATTCATCTACTCACTTGTCCACTTGTGTAGGTTGCTCCATACCTTACACTCTTCCTGAATGGCGTTGGTTGGCTCCCATCTTTCCCCCGACTTATGACGAACGAACAACTAGGCATTGCTCTCACCCGTGCAGCTGAAGTTGGGCCCGCGCGTTTTGGAACCATCGGCGACATCAGTTGTGACGTAGAGGTACGATATTTTTTGACCGCCGGATGTTAATTCATTCCGTCTTACAGGGGGGGCTTGAGTTCCTACCTCGGGCGTCGACCCTCTCGGACCCTTTCTTTAAGCACCGACCATCATCCCTGCCTTCTCATCTTCCGAGCGTGACCATTATGTCCGTTGATATCCTCCCGTCAAGTCTTCCTCTCGATGCTTCTCAGCATTTTAGTGGAGTTTTAATGCCATATCTACGCGCTCTGATTAATGAATACCGTGGCCAACCTGGATCCCGTGAGCATCTTGAGGCTCTGAACGTTGCGACGGTCACACGGAATGGCGAGCTGCAAGGCAAACATCGTTGGCTAGCTGTGCCAGTTGAGAATTGGGAAGCGACCCGAGCTGCAGAGATAGAGAACAAGACAGGAGTAGCTGAGACATTGCCGAAGAAGAAGCGAGTGCTCATGCTTGGCTCTGGGATGGTTGCTGGCCCTGCTGTGCAAGAGATCTGCAAAAGGTCTGACGTAGAGATCATTGTTGGTCAGTAGTTTTATTGCACGTACATATCATGAACATTGCATTGATTCATTCCATGGGAATTCATATCGCATGCTTCGACAAATGTCGCTGATAGCTAGCAACATGCGCTCAGAAACTGAGGCTTTGACACGAAAATACTCGAACGCGAAGGCGGCATGTTTGGATGTGCAAGACGTCGAAGAGATGGCAAGGTTGATTCGAGACGCCGATGTCGTTATTAGGTGAGGGACATCATTCCATCAATGATCTAAGTAATGAGTAATGATGAATATGAACTTAGCTTGCTCCCAGTTCCCTTCCATCCTGCTGTGGCAGAACTGTGCATCCAGCACCGAAAGCACCTAGTGACGGCGTCGTACATCTCGCCTGCCATGCGCGCCTTGCACGAACGGTCCGTAAATACACCATCGTTCCCTATCACCTGTGCTGATATCATCCACTTCATTTACCGTTCTTCATACATTCTGACGTTCGTACCCTCGTGCAATGGAACGATCATTGGCTCCGGAATTGCGTTGCGGAATAAGGGCTCAATCAGCGGATGTGCTTCTGCTAAATGAGATCGGTCTCGACCCAGGGATCGATCACTGCTCTGCGTTATCTCTGCTTGCACAGCTTAAGAGGGATAATAAGCGTGTTGTCTCCTTCACTTCATTCTGTGGTGGTCTGCCTGCGCCTGATTGTGCTGATGTACCCCTAGGGTACAAGTTCAGCTGGAGCCCAAGGGGCGTGCTCAATGCTGCGCTCAATGGAGCGAGATTCAAACTCGATGGGAAAGTGGGTCGACAGCAGCATGACAAATGCCCATGAATGTTAATTTATTGCACCCACGTAGGAGATGGAGATTGCGGGAGAAAACCTTCTCAGCGAATATTTCCCTGATGTCCCAATTTCGAATGTCCTGAAGCTTGAGGGTCTTGCGAATCGAGACAGTCTTCCGTATGCGGAGACTTATGGTCTCGGTGAGCTTGAGAGTTTGCAGACCGTTCTTCGTGGAACTCTCAGGTAGGTGACTGTCGAGCCATCCTTCTGTGGAGCTGACTGAAAGTAATGTCAGATACCCTGGGTTCTCAGATTTGATGCACGCCTTCAAGGTCATAGGGCTGCTTAACACAGAACCCTCCATTCAGCCGCGTGGTTGGTCTGACCTCGCACGGATGTCCCTGGAGAAGAGGATCGGAGAACGGATCGGAAATGACCGCCGCTCGTTCTCGTCAGCCCTTTCCACAGTCATGACTGCTGAGCGTGCAGGAAGCGCACTCCGTGCTCTGGACTGGCTGGGCCTCGCTCCAGAGAACGATCAAAGCACTCTTCCATCGATACCACCCAAGCTACAGGCACCGATCGAACTCTTCACTTCAGTCCTTGCCCACAAGCTCAAGTACAACCCAGAGGAACGCGACATGGTCGTGCTATCTCACGAAGTCGTCGCTCAGCCTACGGGTGCGGCCATGGAAGTTCACACTTCCAAGTTGATCGCGTATGGCAATTCTGAGGCGTCCGCGATGGCGCGCTGCGTTGGGCTGCCTGTCGCTTTCGCTGCCCTTGAGATCCTGCGTGGTGGCATCCACGTGCGCGGTGTGCATGGGCCGACGGATAGGACCCTTTATGATGCTGTACTTGATGGATTGCAGGAAGCTGGGCTTGAGATGAAGGAATCTGTCAGCAAGGGTCAGGGGATGGAGAGGGTGTTGGCAGAAGGACTTCGGTCAGGAAGAGTAGTTTATTGAACACTGGAAGTTCAAGGCGAATCAGGCATATACCCGCTACCTTTAGGCAGTGGCTCTTGCGGTATCGTTCTTGCAGACTTAATACCACTCACTGCTTCGCACTCACTCGCAATCGGTTGACCGTTGGGGTCACTCGGCCACTTTGCAATACCTCACCCAATTCTACCTCAGTTAATCAAATAATTTACCACAAACCATTGCGGTCATTCCCATCCAAAGCTTTGGTTATTGAGTGCGAAAAGGCTATTGAGTCGAGGTTGACATTGAAAGACAAGAAAGCATGTACACACAAAGATGATTATCTAGTAGAACCTACGTAAAAGAGAGAACACGGCGATATCCTACACATGTTTCATGGAAGAATCACGAGAAATGTACTGATGGCGAGGCTCCAACCCCAAGAAGCCAACGTTATAAGTAGCCGCTGTCGTCCTCTTTCTTGATATGCACGGCGTCATCTTCCTTTTTCTCATCCAATATCCGTTTCTCGTCCGCAGTCATCATATCTTGCCTGACCTGTTCTGCTACGACAACGCGGCTGCGCTCTCCACCCGTCAAAGGACTGCTCTTGAACTTTCCTACTTTGGTGCTGACCGTCGGGACACGTAGCATGGCTGGAGAGCGCACATCATTCGGAAGAGGAACGGGGGGCGTACTTATACCCGACTCCTTCGCGGCAGTGAGACGGCGTTTCCGGTCGAAGAGGATGGCTTCTAAGGATGGTGCGGGCGATGTGGGTCGTGTACCAGGAGCAGAAAGGGAGATAGAAGAAGCGATACCAGTACTAGAGAGAGTCTTCTTCCTCAAGCCGGGGTTAAGTGCTGGGAGAGCACCCTCGAAAGAAGTGGTCTTCGGGGGCTGCATTGTGTCGTCCGTTGCTGCCATGGCTTCTAGTGTCTGAAGGACCGTCACGGGCGTGCCCTGCTCATTAATATTATCGCCAATGGGAGAGAGTGCTGACGTCTTTGGGACAGGTTGTACGATGGGATTTTGTTCCTTCTTACGAGGCGTTGGGGGCTCACTGCGAGAACGAAGGAAACCAAATCCTTTTATCGACAAAGGACGCAGGCCGGGACTAGTGTGAGTATGCTTTGGTGCCTCAGTAAGTGGTGTGACTGTGGAGGGTAGGTCAGGTAAAGATTCCCCGTGAGGCATGGAAAGAGGGCCGTGTTCTACTGGGACGTAAGACGAGATGATCCCACCAGCACCCTCCTGGTCGAATTCGTCGTAAATTTCTTCACCGATAAGTTCTACACGGAATGAGGATTGCGACAGCTATGAGAAGTTATCAAGGTACATACCTTCGAGGACGTCTTCCAGAGTGATAATGCCGAGCGGCATTATCGCCGGATCAATGGCCTGTAAAAAATCCTCTGCACCTTCCTTCGTCAAAACAGCGTCAGCAGGCATGCTTTGTTCGAGCGCGGTTGCCGAGCGAGGTATACGGTGTTTCTTGTCCTTGCCATGATCTTGCCGGACATCTTTCTCTTCAGTAATACCCATTTCAATGTCAGACCTCACACCACCGCGTTGCCTAGGGCGTCCTCGGCCCCGGCCAGACCGAGGAGACCGCTGGAGTATTTGCAAAGCTGAATCTTTGTCTTCTCCGCGAAATGTGGATTGATCGTCAGCGTCCAATTGGTCAGCCCAGGATACTCGCTGCGTTTCTTCATCCTTGATTTTGTCCTTAGCTTCATCATTCTCTTTACTGTCGTCGTCTTCATCACTTGAGTCACCCATACCAACACGCTCACGCAGACGTTGCGTGAGGGAACGCTTGGCAACCTTCTTGACTGAAGCGGCTTTCTCAACGCTGAGGCGAGAGACGATGGCCATGTGTGAACGACCCTCTTGAAATTTATCTAGAATGCCGAGGAGAGACTCGTTATTTGGTACGAAAGGGACCTTGTTCAGTGGTATCTTGCGCAAAGGGATGGCATCTTTCGGATCGAGAAGGAGGCACTAGAAGACGAGATTATGAAGGATAAGAAATGCCTGAGGAAACACTAACGTGTTTGACGAGTAGAATACCGATTATCTTCTTGACCCTCTCTATGCGACCTGATGAATCAACGGGGATCTCGACCTCTTCATAAACAGGGACACGGCTATGTCCGGTGAGGCAGATCTTCTTCATAAGTGCGTAATCGAGTTTCGAGTCAATCGATAACATGAAAACGTTCTCGATGGGGGTCATCGCCTAAGAGACATATAAACCACTGTTCCTAGAGTTGCTAGTTATGGAAACTGACCTGTTTCACCACTTTCTCTTGTAGGTCGAGTGTGGCACCAATAATTGTGACGGTATCAGTCTTGAGGTCACCACCAAGGGAGGACATTGACGAATGCAATGCGATGAGCTCTTTGAGTTCTGAGGAGAAGGAACGGAATAAATGAGTGGACTTGTGGATGTAAATAAACTTTGGGCGGCTACCTCCTCTGCGGTACATAATTCCATGATGGGGACCCAGTACTAACTCCAAGAGTTTGGCAACAGGCCATGCAACGACACCCTACTATGACTTGAGTTGGATGCTCAGCAAGTATGGAATAACGTACAAGGACATAAATTAGGACTCGAGTGAAGCCCGCCATCTGAGCGCCAAAGTAGAGACCGTGTCGGGTACACAATGACTGCGGAATAATCTCCGAGAAGCTGTGTGCAAGTTTTAATGAAGATGTTATAAATAGATATGTTAGAATGCGGGGACACAAAAAGCGAGCTGACGTCAATAATTGCCAGTCCGCGTGACGATGGACATCATATCGCTGATATCGATATATCTGATAAAGTGGGCAAAGAGATAATGGACTCACATAACAATGAGGACGGTACTGACGACTACACTCTGCACTCCTCCGCCGAGGATAGGGTCGGAGATAACAGGAAGGGTCTCATTGACGATCATGTTGGCGAGAAGTAGTGTGACCAACAGCAAATGACCGTTTTTCCTGATTGGCTTGATCTTGTCCGCATAGCGTTTCTGTTGACTGTGAGATGGATGATAAGCGACGAGTTGGAGATAAGGAGGGCAGGATGTAACTAACGGGGTACCACTCATACTCAAGACATTAAGCTGGGTCTCGTCCAAGCTCATGTAACCTAATGTCAGACCGGCAAATACACCTGACAAGAGGACGAGGACGGGAATGAGACAGGCGAATAAGATGTGAGTTGTGTCGAGATTGCGCTTCGCGTAGGAGTGAGTGGTGGTTGTGGCATCGGATGTAGAGGCAAAGAGTGCGCGAGTGATGCTGGGCACATATTGAGAGAGCAATGAAGTGAATAAAGGACGGGGAGAACGGGCCAAGGTCGGTACCATCCAAGTGAGTGTAAGAATATTACTTGGGCGGGCACTTGCGCCACAACTCGACCCTTATATGCACCAAAACCACTCCCGCCGATATTAGTCATCAATTCTAGAAACCAGCCTTGCGGTATTTCTCACAGAAATGACTCCATCCGCAGTTACGCCCTGATGAACTTCGAGAACGCGGACGCCCCAAACGCTTGAGGTTGCTGTACCATGAATTCAAATTCTTCTATACGAAGTCGAGGCATCGTCCGAGGGATATGATGAAATCTGGTATAATATTAGCATAGCACCGATTGTGACATGCCTCCGTGACATCATCCAGTTACCTACTCTCATGAGGCTCCGCGCACTTCCACAATCACTATCGTGTCTTGTATACGCAACCCTCGCTCTCACAGAGTCACTTTCCCTCGATGCACTATATTCTTTCTCCGGTCCCTCCTTGTCTGATCCGACGACCTTTTCACTTCCGCAGGCCCAGCAGCTGTTTGTATCCATCGCAATTTGCTCCACCGAAGCCACATCTCCAACGTTTTTCGTGACCAACAACAGTGACACCACAGCGGTCACCGAGTCTACCAGCTCCTCAGATGTTTTTCAAATCCCCCTCCAGAGCGGATTTGGGTACTGGACTGGCACCGCACCACAAGGAGCTTTCTTGACCGTACAAAATATTGGTCAGACCTCTTTTCAAGTTGCTGTATCGAACGGATGTATGTACCCCGACCAAGTAGTACTCTATTCCATACTCATCCTCCCAGCAGCTCTTGTGCACGAACTACTTCCTTCGCTCCCGTTGCTCGGAGACACTACCAACACGCAGGCTTTGATATACTCGTATCCATTCTCACCTGTTGACTCCTCACCCTCCATTTATCCCAACTATACCCTCCCTCCTGCCAACCTTTCCGCCCCTTCACTCCCATCAGAGCCTCCTGCATTCTCTCTCTTCATTGCGCCCACTTCCTCTGGTCTTACATCTGGCCCTCAGACAGCATGTGCTATCCAATCTGCTTCCACTTCAGTCTCAGTACTAACTAACGATTCTTGGCTGCGCGGCAATGAAGGTTGGAGGTCTCAATGGCTTATTGGCGGCTTGACCCCGAGCACGAACTACACCGCATATGTTGTCCAGGACCAGGTAAAATTGAGTGGGCCAATATATTTCAGCACAAAATCCCGTGCGTTCCCTCCTTTATTATACCATCCATTCTCTTACATCTCGTTATTAGCATCATTCTCTTGTCCCCTCGTGCACTCCCTTCCATACTGCCCATCTACATCCTACGCTGTCCCTCTTCCCTTCCCCCAATCCCCCGCAACATTCTACGACTCCTCCACTCTGCCGCAAAGTATATCAGACCCCCTTCTTCAGTACATGACCAACTTCACTGCAATGCTTCTCACATTCCCATGCGGACGCGACCTCTACTCCCCTTTGCAGACATGCGAGAGCTGCCAGGAAGCATACCGCAATTGGCTCTGCAGCGTGTCCTTCCCACGGTGCGCCGAGCCCCCATCAAGTTCTTCCTCACCATCATCTCCGACGCCAGCATTGACCGCACCTCAAAGCGGCCTGAACGCCCGCAACCCTAACCTGCCAAATGTTTCATATTCGTACCAGACGGTTTTGCCTTGTCTCGAAGTATGTAATGCAGCTGATCGTGCGTGTCCGAACTTCTTGGGCATCAAATGCCCGAACCCACGGTTCAATGCCGCGTCGAGCTATGGTGTTGGCTATATCGATAGTAGTACACAGGGAGTGTTTGGTGGTGGGAGTACTGGTACAGCGCAAGATCGTTGGGGAAACGTGTGGTGTAATCCGAGTTGAGTTATGTTAATTTTATCGAGGCGGACCTTTACAGAATTGCGATGTATCTCTCCGAGTTCTCTTCGATGATACGTCAGTGGTTCACACGAATTACCAGGAACATGTCCTACCGGACGCAACAAAAGCATTTCAGGCTAGAGCTTACAAGTTTCGTAATTGCATAATAGATCAAATATTGCAAGGCGTAAGAGGGTTATTTTGGATTAGTGGGTACAAAACTATGTACAACAGATGTGTGCGTCATGGTTTGATCCGACCGTCAAGGACACATAGTGACAACTCTCCAGAAGGAAAGCGGGTACGGAAGATACAGGAATATGACGCCGCACCATCACCCTACATCAGCCCTCCTCATGCGAGACGAATCCATACAGACTCAGTCACGGAAGAGATAGCGAGAGCGAGCCAGGTTACGATGCTCGATCTTGTGAGCACCCCGAGGAGCGCCTCGCTCCATCAACCAGAAAGTAACAACGCCATCAAGGGAAGAACGAGCCTTCTAAACGCTTCATGCGGTTGAATAGACACATGGAAATTCACGACAAAATTTTGCAGGTTTTATATATGATATTGAAACTCCGCCAGCGATTATCTCACATTACTACATTTAGTAAGTTACATATTTGCAAGCGCGTCTTCGAGCGATGGTATAAGTAAATCTAACATGCCAGCACAAACTCGCACCGATCCTGGGGCATCAAAAGCCTCGAAAAAAAATCCGCAGGTAGAGGTATCTCCTCTGTGGTATCAAAACATACCCGCGCTTTCTGGGTCATCTACTGCACTCCCACCCGTCGCCCCCGCTAAACTATCCTCCTTGATAGAACATGGCGCATCTCTCCATGCAAAGGCCGTCGAAACGTACCAGTCGAAGTCATCCTCGACAGTTACATCGTCCAGCTCAGATTATGCGTTCTTGCAGAAAATATTACAGTCCGGCACCCTGTCGGACAGGCTCAGTGCTCTTACTCTCCTCGTGCAAAGCAGCCCATTACACAACACGAAAGCGTTGGAGGCACTGAAGGGGATGGCCGAGCGTGGCAAAGGCAAAGGCGGCAGAGAAGAGAGTCTAAAAGCTTTACGATGTATAATCGATTGGTGGGTTGGAGGTGGTGCCCCGAACCGGAAGTTGAAGTGCGTATTGGCATGCAGTTTTTTAATACTGACTCACTTATTTTTGCTCAGGTACTTCCGCGATCAGCCTCTATCGCACAGCGGCGTCAAAGATGATCATATTCTCATTTGGTACTTCGAGGATTGGCTTAAGAAATACTTTTTCTCGATCCTGCAAATCCTAGAGGTGAGATTCCAAGCATTGCGAATACAGGAGCTCATCCATCTCGCAGGTCCTTTCAATGGACCCATTGGCATATGTGCGCACACAAGCATTGTCCTTGACTTCCACCCTCCTTCGCGAAAAACCTGAACAAGAGCATAACTTACTTCGCCTGCTGGTTAACAAACTGGTGTGCAAAAAGAAGTCTCAGATGTTAGCAATTAGCTGATATTGATTCCTAGGGCGATTCAGAAAAGTCTATATGTTCACGCGCTTCTTATCACCTCCTTCAACTCCTTCAAGCTCATCCGTCTATGAAAGGTGTCGTCGTACGCGAGATGACTTCTCTCATCCTTCGTCCAAGCACCATGGCACCTGCCACTGCGCCAAATGTCGCCAATACGCATATCCGCTTCACCGATGAGACGACCACTCCCACTTCCAAACAAAAACCGAAACAAAAGTCGAAGCCTGACGGAGCTACAAAGAGGACAAGCAATGATCATGCGCGTTATTATGCAACGATAACACTCAACCAGATTGTGTTCGGTCCGGAGGACAAAGATGTTGCTGTCCAGGTCATCGACGTGTATTTCCAGATGTTCAAAGATCTATTAGGAGAGAACCGGTCTTTCGGCAAGCAAGAGAATGCCGAAGATCATGTCGGAGACACTGCAGGGAAGAAGAAAAAGCGGAAATCAAGCAAGGAGGTCGTTGGCGATGGTGGCTTTACGGAAGTTGAGGACGCATCTTCCAAATTGATTTCTGCGATATTGACAGGTGTGAATCGTGCATTACCTTATGCAAAACTGGGGCCATCGGACACCAGGTAGGTTTCTCAGGCATAGTAAATTCTGATCTGATGTCCTCCCCAACAAGCTTGAACAAACACATAGACACCCTCTTCCTTATTACTCATACTTCAACGTTTAACACCTCTTTGCAAGCCCTACTCCTCATTCAGCAGATATCATCCTCACTCTCCCACTCACCCGAGTCCTCATCATCTGCACTCTCGAAGAGCATAGTGGACCGCTATTATCGAACATTATACCAGTCTTTACATGATAGTCGCCTTGCTTCGTCCTCAAAACAAACCATGTACTTGAACCTGCTCTTCAAGTCTCTGAAGGTCGACGACAATTCCGAACGCGTGAAGAGCTTCATCCGCCGGTTTGTACAAGTACTTGCCAGTGGTAGCGCTGGCGGGACAGAGTTCGTTGTAGGAGGGTTATATCTCCTAGGAGAAGTAAGGCTCCAACATACCGTTTTTAATTATCTATCTAAGATGATTCGCAGTTGTTTAGTACAGTTCCAGGCTCGCGAGACCTGTTCAACGGATCCCATCCCGCTTCCGAAGAGCATTACGACCCACGAAAGCGAGACCCACAGTTTGCGCACCCATCAGCTTCTCCCATGTTCGAATTGGTAATAGCCCCTGCCGATTGCTTTTGACTTTTGCAAGTCTTCTCACATTTCCTTCAGATTCCCCTCATACACCATTATCACCCGGCTATCTCTTTACATGCACAGCAGCTCCTCTCTTCCCAACCTATTACGTCCAGCGCAGATCTATCGTTAAATACTCTTTCCCATTTCCTCGATCGGTTCGTGTATAAAAATCCCAAGAAACAAAAAACAAAAGGCTCCAGTGCCATGCAGCCAGCAGCCAGCGCAAACGACCGGATTGGCGTCAAGTTATTGAAAGGAGATTCATCCAGCGGTGCTCTACCAAATGACGAGAAATTCTTGAACAGGCAGTTGAAGGACATCCCTGTCGACGAGGTGACGGCTACTTATTCCGTAACGGAGCCCGCGCTAATGTAACTTTAGGTCTTCTTCCATCAATACTTTTCGAGGAAACGCGAAAAAGACAAGAGCAAAGCCGCCCATACTGGCAAAGGGGATAGTGATGCCGAGGAATCGGATGTCTCTGAATCAGATGCTTCAGCGAGCGAGTCAGAAGAAGAAGCACCAGGCACAGACATAAATGATGCGGAACGCAATGACGATGACGACGACGAAGACAGCGATGCTGAAGAGGCGGATATATGGAAGGTACTCGGTTTTTCATCATCACCCTTGCGTTCCTAACTTAACTTACCTTGCACAAAGGCGATGCAGGCCAGCATGCCCCGTGTGGCAGGAGATGAAGACCTCATGGTGGATAGCGATAGCGAACCTTCGGGTCTTGATGATTCCGATGGCACCGACGATGAAGAAGCCGACGTCGATGAGGAAGATGGAGGTTCCGGCGATAATTTCTCCATGGTCGAGGGTTCTGATAACGAGGACCTCATTGGCTTGGATGAGGTCCCTCATGGTCTTATCGAGTATGATGGATCCGCTGATGAACAAGGCGACGGCGACGGATCGTGGAATGGCTTCGGTAGCACCAAGAAGCGGAAACAGGAGACCGAATCCAAACGCGAAAAGCGGAAGAAGTTGAGAAGCTTGCCAACATTTGCAAGTTACGAAGACTATGCAAGGATGATTGAAGACGGTCCCGAGGATGATATATAATGTATTCGGATATATGTGATACTTGGTCATGCAATTGATCAAGACCTCGTTCAGTCCATCGTGTTCTTATCTCAAACTCGCTGCATTTTCGTCAACTCCGTAAGGATGACTGTGTCTGCATTTCCATTTGGTTCATACTCATACATATTGGTACTCGGAAGACTTTCCAAGCATTCAAATTTCCCCAGAACACACTAACTCAAGCCACTCTACATCACTCCTAACCTTGGTTAGGTTCTCATGCCCATCTGAAGTGATCAACACGTCATCTTCAATGCGCACGCCACCCACTTCGCGGTACTTATTCAACACGTCGTGATTCACATATTCGGACTCCTCTGCGGTCTTGAGTAGATGTTCATGGAAGTAGATCCCCGGTTCAACGGTCTATCAAGGTATCTCGCTTTAAGCAGGTGAGTAATCAAGGCAGAGGTCGGACTTACCACAACCATGCCTTCTGCGAGTGGCAACCGGAGTCTCAGGTACGTGTAAAAATTGGGGTGTCCGACGTTATCCTGTGGAATGGTCGAGTTGACTGCTGGCTTACTTGCACTCGGGACATCGTGCACATCCATCCCGAGCGAATGCCCGACTCCGTGAGGGAAAAAGGCTGAGCTAATCCCAGAGCGCAGAATCTTGTCTTTCGAGCCTTTGAAGAGCCCGAGTTTGAGGAACCCTTCCACAAGAATCTCATGGCAGAGTAGCTGAATAGTGTCCCAGTGAACACCAGGTCTGAGGGTTTCCATCGATTTCTATGAAGAGTTACATGACGGTATAACGGTCGCGTACGTTGCCTACCTGCTGCATCTCCAACACAAGAGAGTATATCTGCTTGCTGTTCTCAGAAAACTTTCCGCCGTTTCCGACAGGCATCGTCCGAGTGACTTGATAAAGGAAATTCAGACCTGTCTTGCATTGAGTCGCTGCTCCACTCACTGTCCGCAGAGTAGCAGTCCCATTCACATCCTGCGTCGATGAGGAGTACCTGAGGCTCTAACTTTCTTTCGGGTGCCGGGGCCTGTGCAAATGCACCTTGATTCAGGTGATCGTGCGGCTTCACAGGTCCCCATGTAAACTCCCGATCGTTGCAGCAGTAATGTAATGTAGCAGCTCTCTTGGATGCAGCGACTATAGGGAGGTAAGCCTGATGAACGGCTCTGGTGTCATTGGTGAGTTACGGGGTGTCAGCGAGTACAAGGTTCGTACCCTTCACGCCGGCATGACGCAATAAAGATCGCCTCCGCCTCCGCTTCTTTCTCAATCAACCACTCTCCGGGAAGAAGAGGACGATCGATGCCTGCCCCTTTTTCCTGGAGAATCTTACCCTGTACTGCCTTTCCCAAGACACGCATGACGGTTTCGTGCGCCCTGGAACTGATATCATTCGCTCGTCGAAGCACTGCTATCTCGATTTCATCCTTGATCAATCGTACTGTGTGGAGAGAAGAGAGTAGGTATGCATCCGTTATGGTGTGGGTCTCTGATGCGACGATAGTTGTCAAGTACTCTTCGGGTAAAACGGGGAAGAGAGGCGAGTTCCGCGACAAGGTATGGAAGATAGCTTCGGGATGTGACTGAAGGAGCGAATCGACGGCACTTTGCAGCTCTGAACTATATTGGATGTTGGTCACATCAAAAATCTGCTTCGCTTCCTCTATTGTGGGTGGAGGGACACTCCACATGAGGACCGCGGCGTCTATTTCAGGGATGAGTAAGTTGACGCTCAATCTTGCAGAAGCATTCGTCCGTTCAGGTTGATACAGAGCGAGAAGGAAAGATCCAGGGACTGAACATCCTGAGAGGTAGTAGAAATTAGACTCTTGGCGAAATGGGAGCTCGCGATCTGTGTCGTTGCGGAAGGGTGTCGTTCCTCCTGCAATAACAAGGACTTGAGGCTACTCGCGTTAATCAATTCCAAGTGTCCACAAACGTTAGATAATCGTGCTACCTTCTCCTTCAACTGCGGTGGAAGGACGTTCGTAAGATGTTCGAACGTCCTCTGCACGTGTGCTCTGGCTGTGTTGCTAATCAGTCTCTCGCGTATTCGTGTCCCCGCAAGCACTAACCGCAGTACGCTAACCCGGACATGATGAATGGTCTTGGCTAAGAAGGAACACCAAGACTCCCCAGACTACCCCACAGTGGCCGGTCCGTGACCGCCCGTTATGGAAAACCGACATGTGGCTCCGTGCGGGCCCTTGCCTGTGCTAGCTCGAACAACACGCACGCCCGCCCGCTGTGATCACTGGTCCAATTATCTGTTGTATTCCGACCTAATCGACAATTGTGCATTTGGTGGTATCAATCCAACTCTGCTAAAGTCCAGGCACCAATTAAATTTATTTAAAATTTTAATTAACTCTATGAGAATACAACCCGTTTCTTACTTATGATTGGACCAACCGCTAGGCCACTTCGCCCGCATCTCTTCAGGAGTCATCGCTTCTCTACTTGTAATGTCTCCCAATATTTGAAGAATGCCAGCACAGACTCCAAAGCTTATTCGAAGACACTCCTCTTGCCCAAGACTTCATTTCCGCTCTGGGTAGACTCACCAAAGTCCGAGTCGTTATTCAAAAGGAAGACTTGCGAAGAACTGTA
>LVVM01000264.1:1263-22205 GCA_001882365.1 Rhizopogon vesiculosus
ATACCATTCAGCTCGAACTCGCCAAGCAGACGGTTGTCACGGCACTGAGTGCGTTCACCCTCGTACCTGAAGGTCAAGACATTAGTGCAACGTTAAGATACATATGAATGCGCTCCTTACACAGGGAAGGTGACAGTGGTCTGGTTGTCCTCAACGGTCGTGAATGTCCGCGACTTGTTGGTGGGAATGGGAGTGTTACGGGGAACGACAACACCAAAGACATCACCCTGCATAGCAACACCAAGGGAAAGAGGAGCCACGTCGAGGAGAAGGAGGTCCTGAGTCTTTTCTGAGGTTTGGCCAGTGAGAACAGCTGCCTGGACAGCGGCACCATAGGCAACAGCCTCATCAGGGTTGATCGACTTGTTCAGCTGGCGTCCACCGAAGTACTCCGAGACGAGGGATTGGATCTTGGGAATACGAGTTGATCCACCAACGAGGACGATGTCATCGACCTTGTCGCGGGGCATCTTGGCATCCTTGAGCACCTTCTCGACGGGCTGGATCGTGGACTTGAACATATCAGAGTTGATGTCCTCGAAACGAGCACGAGTGATAGTGGCGAAGAAGTCCTCACCCTAGGTGATTATCATCAAATGACATTTAGCTCCGAAGTTCAAGCGGAATATACCAACCTTGTAAAGTGAGTCTACCTCGACAGTGGTTTGGGTGACACTCGAGAGGGTGCGCTTGGCACGCTCGCAAGCACTCCTGAGCCGTCTGAGAGCACGAGGGTCCTCGGAGATATCGTGCTTCTTCTTCAACTTGAACTCATTCTTGAAGTGGTCCAGGAGGGTGTTGTCGAAATCTTCGCCACCCAAGTGAGTATCACCTGCAGTCGCCTTCACTGCGAAGACACCACCACTGATGTTAAGCAACGAAACATCGAAAGTTCCTCCACCGAGATCGAAGATCAAAACGTTCTTCTCCGCTTTCGACTGGCGGTCCAAACCGTACGCAATGGCAGCGGCAGTGGGCTCGTTAATGATACGGAGGACGTCAAGGCCAGCGATGGCACCAGCATCCTTGGTTGCCAGACGCTGCGAGTCGTTGAAGTAGGCGGGTACACTGTTCATTCGCGTTCGGATGGATTTGCATGTGTACAAAAATAAAGACTCACGTGACAACCGCCTTGGCGACAGTCTTCCCGAGTTTTGCCTCTGAGATTTCTTTCATTTTCAGGAGGACCATTGATGAAATTTCTTGAGGGCTAAAAAGTTTATCCTCGCCAAGGTAGGTGACCTTGATCAGAGGAGAACCATCCTTCTCTACGACTTCGAAGGGCCAGTGAGTCATGTCCTGGAGTGAACTTCAGTATTTCATTTGGTAACAGATAATCAATACTAACCTTCTTAACATCGGGATCACTAAATATTTCATGTTATGAAGGGTATTGAAGGATATGCCATGATATACTCACTCATAACGACGACCGATGAGACGTTTGGCATCAAAGACCGTATTGCGAGGGTTCATGGCGGCCTGATTTTTTGCGGCATCACCGATTAGACGCTCATCCGATGAGAATGCGACATATGATGGAGTTGTCCGGTTTCCCTCTGCGGAAAACAATCAGATACATGCATGACCTTGTCGCAGCACAGACACTCACGATCGTTGGCAATGATTTCAACTCGATCATTTTGCCATACACCCACACAACTAAGATGCCAGGTCAATATGATTACGATGATTAAATGTGGTACTTACGAGTAGGTGGTACCAAGATCGATGCCAATGGCGCCTTCGAAGGATTCCATTTTTTTAAGGAGAAGGAGAAGTAAGGAGAAAGATGGGCCGGATGGTGGTGAAGGGCAAAAGAGCAATCAAAAAAAATCGATCGCACAGCTGAAGTAAGCAAACCATGTAGCCAAATTTTGCACCGCCACCGCTTCGCTCATTCTTCGAGATGGCCACCAAAGCAGGTCTAAGGCCATGGCTTTCTGCCACCAGATGCCTATGGAAAAGTCGGCCTTCAGTTCTGCAACACAGACGAAATGTGTTCACATCCAGTGACGAACCGTTTCCCCTGCAGTCACCAGATGATTGGCAGTTGTTACAAGACCGGCGTATACGTTTCAAAATGCTCGGTGCGTGGTTTTCTTCCGGTATGGCGTAGACTTTGCTTACCATCTTGTAACAGTTGATCTTTTCAGCGAGCATGGTTCGACCGTGACACGAGATAACACCTTCCAACCTCATCACCAATTGCATCGACCTCTAGCACCGTCTGAAGCAACATTGTCTGCTCTCATTGCCGCTGGCGCCCATTTTGGACATGCTAAAGCATTGCTCAACCCAAATTTTATGCCCTACGCGTACGGTGTTCGCGCCGGTATCACCATAATTGACCTCGACTCAACACTACCGCTCCTGCGGAGAGCTGCAAGCGTCATGCGCGCGGTCGTTGAAAGGGATGGTACCATTGTCTTCGTAGGCACTCGTCCAGATCTGCGTGCTGTCGTGCGCAAAGCAGCAGAGAGGATTGGACCGCAAGCTTTCCATGTCGGGGAACGATGGCTCCCTGGCACGCTCACCAACAAATTGCAGCTGTTTGGACGTGACGTTGCAAACGAGCAGCGCGTCACACCCGATCTCGTCGTTTTCCTAAACCCCATGGCGAATGCCCACGCCATCCGCGAGTGTGCAATACAGCATATTCCCACCATTGGCATTGTCGACTCGAATGTCGATCCTCGGGTTGTCATGTATCCCATCCCTGCGAATGACGAGAGTCCTCGAACAGCAGAGTTAATCACAGGTGTTCTCAGCATAGCAGGGAGAGAGGGGAGGGTTTTGCGAGAGAATAAAGAACGCAGCAAGGAACTACGACAATCCCGATACAAGCGTGGTCAAGAACGAGGCTCTACGCGATATGTTGCTGATACAGAATAGTGTTACTGCGTGCTATCTACCACTTTTTACTATGACGCTTGAACTTCACTCCAGTATTCTGTGTCCTCCTTCAGTAATCGCAACGCCATACACAAGTAACAGACTTACTTTCTGCATCAGCCAGTGCTCTTAGATTAGCCCCGAGCTTGTTGATAGTCTCCGTATATTCGTCTTCTTCTACACTGTCGAAAACAATACCACCTCCTGCCTGCAAGTAGGCAACCCCATCTTTGAATATCATCATACGAATAGCGATGCACGTGTCCATTTCATCATCTGCGAAGTCGAAGCGTCCGACGGCACCGGCATAGATTCCCCTTCGTTCACCTTCTAATCCGGAAACTATTTCGATGGCTTTGATCTTGGGAGCCCCCGATACGGTACCCGCGGGGAATATAGAACGGAAAGCATCGAATCTGTTAACAACAGTTAAAACTGCGGAAAAGATCAAGTATCAAATGAATACCTCGTCAAACCTTGCCTCAGCATCCCCGAAATTTGAGACGTCAGATGGATGACGTGACTGAATTTCTCAACCGACATAAGGTGATCGACTTTCACAGTCTCTGGCTTGCATACGCGATTTACGTCGTTCCTGGCTAAATCGACAAGCATAATGTGTTCTGCTCGGTCCTTTTCAGATGCAGCGAGCTGTTCGCCGAGCTTCTTATCCTCTGGAAGAGATGTCAACCTAGCTTGCCCCGTTGGGATTCTGATGAGACCAACCTTCCGGAGTCTTGCCTCGTACCACCGTTCCAGCAATGGCATGGTTATAGACCTTGTTTCTTTCCACTTTACATAGAGTCTCCGGGCTCGCACCGACTATTTGTACCTCTCCGCAATCCAAATAAAACATGTAGGGGCTAGGGTTGACTTGACGAAGATGTCTGTACGCATTAAAAGGGTGTAGATTCGTCGGGCGGGCAAGGCATTGAGATGGAACTGCTTGTATAATATCGCCAGCGAGAATGTGTTCCTTCAGTTTGGTTACAAATGCCTCATAGCCCTCCTTGCCTACGTTGGACACGGCTTCATTCCCGAGGATAATTGGAGGCTGATGTACTTCCGGGATTGTTTGACTGAAAAGTACTTTTGCCAGCCGTCGTATTTTTGCCTCTGCAGTTTGATATACGAATGGAAGGTTCGTAGTACCGGCATCTTTCGGATAGAAGACGTGGGAGACTATCTTGATCGACTGATATAAGTGGTCATATATGAGGAGGGTATCGCAAAGCATAAACAACGACTCCGGGATCGACAAAGGATCGCGGAGATCGCGCGCGGTCTTGGGCTCGAAGTGCTGTATACAGTCATAAGCCACGTATCCGATTGCGCCTCCAGTGAAAGTTGGAATTTCTGGTATTTTCACATATTGGTGAACGGAAAGCTCTCGTTGAAGAGCAGACAATGGGTCTCCCTGGATCTCCTCGTTCGGTCCAGTTTTAATGACCTTCAGTGGGTCTACCGTGTGTCAATAACATCAAAAGCAAGCAGGCAAGTGATGAACTAACCTGCACCAACGAAACTGTATCTAGCAATGTTCTCGCCTGCAATGACTGACTCCAGCAGGAAACTGTACTTGGAGTCTTTGGCTATACGAAGATATGCCATACATGGTGTGATGAGGTCCGCAGGAAGCTGAATAAATATTGGGACACAGTTGCCTCGCTTCTCGCGAACGATGAGTTGTTCCACAGTCGCCAGGGATGGATACGCCGTACATTTCTGCAAAATAAGACTATTAACATCCAAGCTTCGCGAAGTGGAAAATAATTGTACTTGAGGGTCCATTTTGTTCTTGGTGTGCTACGTGGAACATCCACTACTGGCACGGTCGAGTATATGTAGACCACGGAGTACAGGTACGGTAGACTCCATCTGGATACAATTATCATCATGATGAAACTTGTTTTGATTTCATCACGCGACTCCTGACAACATTTTAAGTACAAGATTGGTCCAATCCAAGAATTAGCCGCCTGCACGGCAAACGATGTTAACTCCCCGGTTCTCTTGTGCACAAACTCTTGAATCAGTGGCAGTATCGATTTACTGCCCATCGGTACGGGTGCGTCCGCATGGCAGTCAACTTTTTACCCACCCACCTGACCAACAATATCTTCGAAGTAGGCTTCTGATGCGGAAATCAACGTTGATGGGACTTTGTTGACCATTCACCTTAACCCATATTTCCTTCGCATCAACTTTCCCCATGCGGTCCTGGAGGACGATCAATCATCCGCGACCTATGATCCGAGCAGTGGATATCTAACGATTACACTGACCAAGGAGGCGAAGGGACAAGAATTCCCTGACTTGGACTTATTAGCAAAACTACTAGCTCCTCGTAACGTTGAAGTCCCAGGACACCCTGCTATTGAAATCATCGCGTCCGAGGCTTCCCCACACGACGAGTCGGAAGAACTGGTAGATTCGTTTGGCGCGATCTCCCTCGAACAGCGGGAATTCTTGGAAGGTGCATACGATGTCTTTCATACTTCAACGAACTCCTCAACCAAATTCCAGCTGCCGAAAATGACTGGCAGTTTCCTCAGACTGTGGCAGAATCCCCTTCTCCATTACAACTGTCGACGAAGAGATACTATGGATTCTTGGATATGTACACAGGGTACTTTACCCACATTGCTCACGCAGAGAATGATGTCAATGAGCTTGGGAATGAGGCTGAAACTTGCTTACCTGACGAACGACGAGCGAAAAGATTGAAACATGAGCAGATTAAATGGGACGAGGAGCATTATATGTAAGATCCAAAAATAACACCTCACTTCGGTCACTCACTTAACCTCTTCCTGCAGGGCGGACTACCTAGACGATGAGTACATCCAAGAACTTCTTGTCTGGGAAGATCCCGAGCTCGTAGATGGCGCGGAGTATATATTTACAGAAAGCGAGAATATGACGATGCTCAACCTACCTCGCAAAGAATGTGAGTGGTTTCCCTCGTTTCTGATAACATCTTGACCCTGTGGATCACTGTTACAGACTTACCGACTAAATTGCAGCAGCGCAATCTATATCTGACGCTGTTGACATTGTTATTCGCATACGCATATGATAGGCGCACGACACAACACGACTCCACCCCTGAAAGCGCCTGGACAATTTGCTCACTCGTACCTGCGTTCTCAGCGCTGGACCCCCCTCCATATATCACTGTAAAAAGCGTTCCTCAGTCTACCCCCACGTCAGAGTTCACTGATGGTGACCTTGCTTCGGCCTTGATGCCGTCTTATCGGCGTTCCCTTGCTTTCCCTTTATATCGGTCCTTCGCAATGGCCGATGCTTGTCGGAAGGATGTAGCAGCCGTTTTGGCTAAGGGCAAAAGAATGGTCACACGTTTCCTATTGGAGATGAAACGTATTCTGGACCATCATGAAGTATATTACGTGTATAGCAAGATCTGGGTGGACGACTTCTGCGTCTGGATCCAAGCGTCCGCTAGGTGCGGCATTTTTTCCATGTCTCAACTCCACGGTATTAACATCCTCCCTTTGCAGCGATGAGACACTGTTGCATATTTCACAACGATTGAACTCCTTGACCATTACGAAAGCGACGATCGGCTGGAACCTTGAGGATTTAGAAGCTGCGACCCGTCTAGTGGGCGCCACCACTAGTGACAGCGATGACGAGTCCTCCGAATGACAGTCTTCTGTGAAAATATATATTATCCCCGTTCCACAAGTCGTAGCACGCTATCCTGCATTGTCTCTATAATGTAAAAACGAATTCTTACTTCCGCGGAGCCAATTCGCGTCCGCGCTGTTTCATGCCAACAAATGGCGTTTGATCTATGAGGAGCATGTACTTAAGTACAAGCACCATGCAACATTTGCCGCAGTGTGCTTCCAATTCCGAAGTCCGGACTTGTCGCTGAAAAGACTTCAGCAGCTAAGGTTAGCTTTGTATACCCCTTTGGCGCGACTTCCGCCGCTGAGATTGAATCACGCATTCCCCCTCCAATTCTAAGACCTCTCAAAATGCTAATTCGGTGGAGAACTGACGGCAGCTCTTCGGTTCAAACAAAGTTACTACTAGAACAATGGGGGAAAGCTTATGCACTTCAATCAGCACGGTTTTTGTCTTCCCCGGCCTCGTGAAACACAGAGCCTTGAGTAACCTTCTTAAGCTTCAACTAGTCCTAAGTATGGCTCTACCGCGAACAACTTAAAGTTTGGTGACTCAAGAAGTCCCCTCCTCATGTGGTTTTGGGGACTCCCCAGGGTCACTTAATGCGCAGTATGCATATGTGTAGACTTCGGAAATGCCTCCTTTCAGCCTGAGAAGTATTAATGTATGTTGTACATAAAGAAGGTTGCCGCGATTTCGACAGCGGCAAGTTTCGACATCAAGTGGTGCGCTTTCCTGTTCGCGCCCGTAATCTACAGATTATACTGCCTCATGTCAGTGTCCGTTCCACAGCGAAACTCTCGAAGCCCTACCCAAATCCAGTGTACAACATCCACTCCGTAGATCCTCGTGATATATATAGAAGGAATAGATTGTGCAGATTGCCGAAAGTCGCCGCCCGTTCTTCGCATGAAATCAATCGCCAGCGACTACTGACCTTGTGATCAAGTCTTTGCTCAAAAGTGCAGCATGAGGCTGTTCGCGATGTCGGGCACCGCATGGCGCTGAAAATTGCTCACATGCGATACCCTGAACGGTGTTTTGAATGAACGGCGGTATGCATGAATTGTGCAACGTCTATCGGTAAGTACATGTTCATAGACCAATCCACGTGTTATGTGCAAGAATCGTCTAAACGAAATCTCAATCTTCTGTCGAGACCCCTTGTGCGTGGACTCTGACATCTTTCGGCAAAACGTCATAACCACTTTGACCAAGGTCAACAGGCAGAGCGGCAGTATCGTCCAGATGCTGAGATGCAAGTAGAGCCTCTCCTTCTTCTACATCTCCACCTGCTCTCTCCTCTAGAACTGAGGGCGGGCGGAGGAAAAGCGGAGGGTTGACCAAACCATTGAAAAGGAACTAGAAGACCAAATTGAACGAACCCCACCATCAAAAGGCAGTGGAGACATACCGTGCCATACCTGTGTTTAATGTGAAAGGCTTGTGAATATCACGTAAACCGATTGCAGAGAGAAGTTACTTACACTAAGAAGGAGAATCCTAGCACTTGCAATAACGAAATGGGGAAAAGAAGCTTTTCCCAGCCTAGCCCAAGGCTGACTAGCCAGATCGCGAGCGTCCTGCAGGTGTCGGTCAAGCTCCTAGCCGTGGCACTTACATGCCTGGTGACGCTCAAGCCGAAGTAATTAAACAGCGAGATACTAATGGCGATGACTATTCCTGAACCAAACACGCTTGGCGTGTTCACCAATTGGTACCAGCCCCTAGGAAGGTCAAAGAAAGGCGAGCTAGCAGCGACTGACGGCATAGCCAAAATGGGCATGCACAAGATGATAGTAAGGGCACCGAATAAGCCTTCGTAACCAACAGCAACCAAAGGTGCCACGGAGTATCGAGCCATGATCTTCTCTTCCACAACGAATTGTGTTGCCGTACTAGATGCCAGTTATTCGCAGCCACTGATAAGAGATGACTCAACGCTTACAACACTTGGGCGAAAAGAATGAAGAAGACGCCTATGTACGGTTAATATAAACTCCTGTGTGGAGTGACAGCACGTCTTACCAACGAGAACTTTCGTGACTTCCGGCTCTCCTACGGGTTCCGGCGTTGAAGGGTCGGTATCGGAGAGAAACGAATGCAATGCGGAGACCACGGCATCTTTGGTAAGGGAACCGCTATATCCTACCAAAGAAACACCGGCCATGACGGTCAAAAGAGAGGCCCATCTATGAACCTTTCAGCGTTGTGACCGACGGAAGAACCAGCAAAGAGGACATACTGATATAGCCATAAACGACGGTGTAAGAAGGTGACACTAAGGATGCCCACGAAAAGAACGAGAGCACCACGCGTCATCTGATAAATTGAAACCGGCGTATAAAGAAGGCCGACATTCATGAGCTGTTGATTTGTCCATTACGAATGAATGGAATTTGTGGTCAGCACAAATGCAATGAGGCTATAACAAATGGATCGCAAGGGAAAGGGGAAGAACAGAAAAAGAGGGACGAACCGTAGTACCGGTAAGATCGCAAGCAGCGGGAAACCATAAAAGAAGGATCTTCCACCCTCGAAGCTCTTGAGAATGCTCCTCAAGTTTGGTGGATGGATGGACGTCTTCTTCCAAATCGGAAGGGAGAAACACGGGTGCAGTTCGCTGGCGTGCACGAAGCCACGTGTAAGCGACAGGAAGGAAGCCTAAGATGTAAATGTGAGATTTATGGCAAACTACCTATCGGGTAGAGGAGGAATGATAGTACTGACAAAGCATTTCGCCGACTAGCGCGGATAGTTAGCGTTAGCGATACAAAACGTGGGATAGCATGGAATCTACGGACGGAACATCTGGAGAGTTTGCCACACAGGTTGCTCATAGAGAACGTGGTTTGATGGGTCTGGGTCACTACAATTCTCCACACATTGCATGTCCTACACGTATTGTGAATGATGATATCTCTCTGAAGGTGAGGCTGAACATGCCTGCCATTTGCTCCATAACGAGTTGCTGGAGCCCTAATAAGAAGGATGAGCGAGCGCAAGATTAAAGAGCAGAACACAGACGGTGAGGATCATACCCGCAAGGAGAATGGGGATATATAACGACGAAGGCATGGTTGTAGCAGTTCAACCAACGTCTTGGACGTGAGTACTAGTGCTGAGATGATGAAGGGCAACTTGTGTGACAGTAGCCGGTGTTACAGTGACAGTGACAGTACTTTTATCCGGTAGAGTCCCGGGAAGGCCGAGATCTAGATTCTAGATCGGAAATCGGGAGATGAGTGTCGTGATGGCTTTCTTGCTTCTTCGCTGGCTGTCATGGATTTATTCTAGTTACTTGGTGCCAGTTATTTATCGCAGTTGGCCTTCTGGGCGTCTTTCCTTCCCCATCACACTTTTCTTTTACTCTTGCTATCTTTCCTTCTTCCTTTCGCTCGCTGTCAACGCTGTCGTCTTCGTCCATTTCCCCCATCCCTCCCCGACTTCCCTCATCATGGTGAAGCTTACTCTCGTCTCCCCGAAAGGCAATCACGGTGTTCGCTTCTTCCCCTCCAGTGGCTACCTTGGCATGACACCCCTCAAGTTTGAAGGAAGTTCGTGTATTATGATCTCAACTGATACCATCGCCTGATCTTTGTCTATTCAGTGGTCAGAACAGAAATCGAGCAGGATGGTAAACTTCTCCCTACCAAAGATATCACCGTGTTCGTTCGGTGCTACGAGTTTCGACAAGGACGCTTGGGAACTACTCAGTCCAATATTTTGGCAGAATCCTCTGTCACGTTATGGAGGAAACCAGAAGGTCAAGACTGGGCAGACATAGGAAATTCAGAATACCCATTCCGACTTACTATGCCATCACATACCACCGGACCCAGCTCAGCTCTTTACTTCCAAGAGTATCGAATATGTTGGCGGATCGAAGCTGGTATGTGGTTTAGGACATTTAGTATGCGACTCGTGTCTTACCCAGTACAGTGCTTAATCACGCTCCCATTCCGGCCGTCGGTTCTCGCTTGCTCAAACATTACGATCTCCATTTGATCCGCCATGACCTACCTGGGATGATATCTCCTCCCTCTCCAGTAACTCCAACGTCCTATCTCTCCTCTTTGAGCACCAAGTCCAGAGGACCTTCACTCCGTTATCGTATTTCATTGCCCACTAAACCTGTTGGCCCCCTCGATATAGTTTCTCTGCAAGTCACTGTGCAACCACTCGATCCGGCTGTATCCGTTCGCACTGCTACTGCCGTCGTTGAAAGAAGAATACAATTCTCTGAGCACCCAATATCGTCTCCTTCTGGTCCTTCAACATCATCCGCACCGATATCGTCTTCGCACTCATATTCCATGTCATATCAAGAATCACATCATGGCCGTCACTTCGTCGCAATGCACTCCGGCGACATCATGTCGGCAGAGTCATCTTCTAATGATCTACACTGCCCTTCCTCGTCGTCCTCCGTGATGTCGGACAACGATGCCCGACCTCTTCTACCGCACCATCAATCACCCGTGCCTAATGCCTCGCCCCTGAATAACACAAGCGAACGGATAACCACTCACATTTTTGCGCATCTTGAATCTTCCCATCGCTTCAATCGTGATTCTACTGGAACCTGGCGCCAGACACTCAACTTTTCTTGGCCCGATACCAGGCCGAGTAGCCGCTGGGCGGTTGGAGAAACACTTCAGACTAGCATGGCATCTGTCAGGTTTTTTATTCGCGTCAAGGTATTATATTGCACGGATTCCCTTGCTATTTAGCTAATCATGTGCTTCAGTTGATTGTCTCCTCCCCGAATTCAAGCGCTGAAACGGTCGAGCTCGACGATCAAGAAATAATTGTAGTCTTGACTAATGAGACTCAACGTCAATTGGCTCTTTCGCGCTATTCTGCTGGCCGGTCTAGATCCCCTAAACGATCAAAGCGAGATCGTCCAGATATTCAATTACCGTCACCACATCGTAGCCCTCGTCTATCCTCAGTTGCCGAAGTCCCGGCAATGTCATCCATCACACCTGAAGGCAATCATGAGTATGAAGAATCGCTTGGGCATACCCACAATTTTTCTTCTGCATCGTCTCCACATCCCGGAAGCAAGAGCTACAAGATAAAGTCTACGCGTAGACCCCACACTTCTGCTGGCCCTCGGGACAAGCCTCATCCGTACGATTCGCGAGGATATGAGCTTCTTCACAGCCATAACAGTCGAGCTGCCGTCCCTATGCGCCCCGGAACTATGACCACTGGACGCGTTACTCGTAGCGCTTTCGGTACACGTGTGAGCTCGGAAGGAGCAGATAGCTTGTTATTGGAGAAGGTCGGACAAGTGGAAATGCGTGCGTGGGAGGAGGAACTGGCACGAATTGAATTGGTGAGCCGCAGAAGCACTGCTGATATGATGGGAGTCGTATCCCAGCGGAGGAAGATGAACGGTCATACGGACATATCTGCATGTTGACGGTTGAGTACATGGATTCTCTGCACTGTGCTATTTTTTCCGCTGTCGTGCTCTCTCTCTCTAGCATTAAGGTTCTCTCGGCATTGTTATTGTTCACCCATCCATACTGTCATCAACTCCATACCAACCGACCTATGTAGAGCATACTTATCAACTGTGTTTCTATGTAATGAGATATACCCTCCTGGGTTCTATACCCAGTCAGTACATATTAATTTGCGACTTCATTGGGCGCTGTTGGTAACCAATCAGCCCTAGGCGGCCGCCCAACTTGTGAGATACAATTGCAAATAAGTGATAAACATCGTGCTTCGCAGCCGGGTCATGGTCTAGGACTAGTACTACTAGTATGCCTTACCTCACTTGACAACTTCTCAATCACCCCGACGAAGATTTCGCACACAATGAGTTTTCCATGGTTCAGAATGACATTACTGGGAGGCGGCCGTGAGTCTTTCTGACAATTCTCGAATCGACAAACAGCAAAGCTAACTGTAACTGGAATTCCGGCGCAAATTAATATTGAATGAACTGTGTTTTTCACCGCATGCACGATACTTTGTTATTGCTGTAACAGTGATGGGCATGGGTTACCTCTTGATGCGTGGTTCGTTCCTCCTATCATTCCCGGCCTCCTGCACCATCTGATCCGTCCACTTGTTTTGGATGACTTTCGGCTTGTTCCCTTTCAATTGACATCGCCTTGTTCCCTTTCAATCGACATCACCTTTTTCTCTTTCAATTGACATCGCCTTGTTCTTCATTTGTAGCGACCGTACCTACTCCTGAGCAGACATATGCCGTGAGTTCATACCCTTTCTTCCTCCGCTGGACATCTCCCGAGGCAAATCCTGCCCCTCGGACCTACCTTACGATATGTTCGCTTTTGCCTTGTCCACATCTCATTCATAATTGCAGGCCATGGCACCTGATCTGCGGCGAAAGGTCGATGCACACCGTGCTGCCAGACTTTCACAAGAGCAAACCATGAAACGCCAAATCGACGCACAGGTTCGTAATCGTCACAAATATGACTCATTGTTTCTGACGGTCTGACGCATTGGTTTCGACGGCCTAGAGCGATCCTGACGCAGAAAAGCCCATTTGGGCAAACCGACAAAATCAGCAGTAGCATTGTTTCTCCCACACTCCCGCAATCCTACGCATGTCCAGACAACCCTTTCTTTACACATATAGTATGCCCGGTCCTTTACATCCGCGTTTTGCGTGCATTTTTTTCATGTCTTCATATCTACCCCACGATCATGTTGCGCTTGCGGTACCGCTCGACCGGCCTTCCGGATCCGCTGTGAGACGACAATTATCCGAATGTGCGTTTGTTTTTGGACATATGGGCACAGGAAACTAGGAAACTGTACCCGCCTAAGGTCCTTTCACCATTCCGGACTATCCTTCTCCCGCGGATAGATGATTCAGACATCAAGCAGGTGCTCGATGAGTCTCCGAAGAGGAAATTAATTTCCACTGAGAACAACTTTGCATACGTGGACGTAACGCGGCAGCCCCGACAGCGAAATCGCGACGTTGGCGAACCAATAATATGAGCGGCGAAAAAAAGATTAAAATCATCGAAGAAAGATGTAGCTACAGTGGCGATGTATTCAACGGCTGAAATGAGAAGAGCTCAAAAGTACTTATGCAAACATTAGAAAATCACGAAAAGATGCTCCAGGATCTATAAAGCCATGAATGACGCGACACTAACATGACTCCCCTACCATCAAACTGGTGATCATGAATCAGTAGTCCCAGCGGCAGCCCTAACTGAAGGCAAGTCCGTGTTCAACAATGGCTCTTCTTCCATCGATGACTCTGGCGAAGATGGAAGTGTCTCATAAGATGGCTGTCCTGGAATGTTGTTGCTGAAAATGGAGGAAGACAAGGAGGCCGCACCAGGCGTCCCTGTGGATTCGGGGGAGAGTTTCATGTTGTCAATGGGTGTGGAAGCATTCTGACGTGAAAGCTTGACCAGTCCATTGGGCACTGTCGCTGCCGAAGAATCAGCAACATCGCCAACCATTGGCGATGAAGCGCCCGATGTCATGCATTGCGGTTGAGCTGGGACTGATATTCCCGCATCGCTGCAGGTGGTGCTGGTATCAATGGGTGTTTGTGACTGAGATGAAGAGGGTGGTTGACCTGCCACTGGGATTGTTGCCCGACTACCATCGTGAATCGCTTCGGTCAAAGTCTCTCCCGACTCCGAGCTGCGAGCGGCTTGTAAGACATGGGAAGCGTCGTTCCCTACTGCGACTGTAGTCGTCCGATCCTCACTCGACGGACGAGGGGAAGCATCACCTTCTGCAGGCTGCCCTCCTGAAGCAGCCGCGGCAGCTTCCTTCTTCCGCTTCTCCTCTTCTTTCCTTTGATGTTCCTCATGTTCCAAAAGCGAAAGGCGCATAGCCTCCATGACCATTAACTGAAGGGCGTATTAGTTGAATGATTTCAGAGTGCAAAGTTAATACCTCTTCCAAATCTTGTCCACCGAGGCCCATATGACCGAGCAACTGGCCAATATCTTGCTGACCATTATTTCTATGTCGCCTCCTTCGTCCGCCATTAGGGTCCACTTCGCCGCCGTCCTGACCATCGCCGGTCGGTAGTGCATGGACACGGCCACTCGTCACACCAACTGGGATAAGCCTATCCCCAACTTGGCGCATAATTATTCGCCGATTAGCACGGCGAGTAACCGCCGCTCGAACAGCGGCAAGCTTAGCTTCCCAGTCTGGCCGTATTTGATCTATGCACAGGAAGGCATGATGGATACCCAATGACTGAACACCAGTCACTTACCTGTCGTAACCACATCCGGACTATCATGACCGAAGCTCTTGCGACGTCGTTTTTGAGCTGCACTGGGTAAATTCAGCTGGGGGCCTTTCGGAGTTTCCGTCCATACTGGTGGAGACTATGAATAACAATGACCAATGAACAGAGTGGCTATATCAGTCATGGTGAGAAATCTTGTTGAGTAAAACGAACCATTCCGTCACTCCCGATGCCAGCACGCCATGAAGGAGGAGTATACACCACACCAAAATTCTCCTGAACGCAATATGGGCATGCTGCGGGCTCAGATACGAGATGAGTAGCCGTGGGCTCGGTCCTCTTTATCTGAACAAAGCACTCGGTACATATTGCCTGATCGCAACATCTCGAATGGTTCATGTTAAGGGGGTAATACTGAGGCACAATGTATTCAGTGGTTGCATGACGCGCGAGAGATAACGCACAAGGAAACATATCGGGCATTCTACAGCACCTCTATAAATGGCAACCTCTGGGCAACGAGAGGGATCTTTCAATGCACCGGGGCGCTTTGAAGGATTGACCAGCTTTGATGTATCTCGCGAGTCAACCCTTGCGGAGGAAGGGTCGTCGTGACCGCTGTCAGACTCTGGGAGCACCCTCCTAGCTGACATGATCTGTTCATCATCCCAATTTTCATTGTAATCTTCTAGAGGACGATAGAAAGGTGCAAGCTTGCGATCTACAATGAGCTGGGTGACGATCCCATGATTCCAGTCTTTGGGTCCAGTGTAGACGCCCTGGGGAGTGAGATGACCGTAGTCTACAGTTTCGTCGTGATGGCCGCGTGAAGAAGATGAGCCGGTATTGCCCATGACTTCAATTCCAATGACGAGAACGCCTTGGTGGGTGCGATGGTGAAGAGCGGCGAGACCGTTGTAGGCGCGACTCTCCTTCGCGAATTAGGTCACTGTAGTGTATTTGGTTGTATTTGTCTTTGGTGGCAAAGAGATGATACACCTTGTGACATGGCATGACTGGAGCAAGATACATACTCCTTATCATCTGGTGAGCTGGCAGACAAAATGATATGAAGTTAACCAATATTGTGTAGTATACAGTGACTATTCTGAGATATACATGGCATCGATAGGTAGATCCTTTGATATATCCGAAATATCGGCGCACTTTAGGTTTCCACCTTTGTGTCCGATGGCGTGCTTGTCTATACGTATTTAATACTTATTACTGACCTCCTCATCAACGTTGAACACGATCGACATTTTCTCTCCTTTGACGCGACTCAACCACCTCAAGCTCGAACACCAACATGAGTTCGAATACCAACATGATCAAGCCGACAATTCATTCGACGACAACTTGCGCAAACAAATCGGACACGTCAGCCACATCAAGAAATTTCTCAGTGTCCCTAAGTCAAAGTCCGCGTAAAGGAATTTAAGTTGCTCGCTGTGGCCCGCGACTGTTGCTCTCTTTCCTCTCCTTACGGTCATGAACCATCCCTGGGCTAGCACTCCGGAGCAAGTCCTACAACACTTTGGCGTCGACTCTTCTCACGGACTCTCTGCAGAACACGCAGCAAAACATGCGGAAGTGTATGGAAAGAATGGTTAGTCTCAGTAGTTTACCTATTTTGTTGCGAGCTAACAAGTCGCGCAGAGCTTCCCGAAGAGCCTCCGACTCCACTATGGGAACTTATTCTGGAACAATTCAAGGACCAGCTAGTATTGATCCTGCTAGCGTCGGCAGTAATATCCTTCGTTTTAGCATTGCTAGATGACTCTGAGGATACCACTTTGTTTGGAGCATTTGTTGAACCCACTGTCATATTGCTCATTCTCATTGCAAATGCAACTGTTGGGGTGATACAAGAAACAAATGCGGAGAAAGCGATAGACGTGAGTTTTATTGTGTGGTCTCTTGGTACACAGATTGTTCAACTATGTTCGTGAAGGCTTTGAAGGAATATTCCCCAGATGAGGCTAAGGTCCTCAGGTCTGGCCAATTGACCCGCATTCATGCCTCCGAACTTGTTCCAGGTGATATCGTCTCAGTCGCAGTTGGTGACAAAATTCCAGCGGATTGCAGAATCTTGTCTATATCCTCCAGTAGCTTCAGGATCGACCAGGCCATCCTCACTGGCGAGAGCGTCAGCGTGAGCAAGTTTGTCGACGTGGTCCCTGATGCTGGCGCCGTAAAGCAAGACATGACAAATATGTTGTTCTCCGTAAGCGCTCTCCTTACATTCTCAACATTTAATAGAGGGCTCATCAAATGTGTTTAGGGTACCACAGTGGTGAACGGGAGTGCCCGAGCCGTAGTCACATTCACAGGCCAGAAGACAGCTATTGGCCATATCCATCATTCAATCTCACAGCAAATTAGTGAAAAGACTCCGCTCAAGCGTAAACTCGACGATTTCGGTGACATGCTAGCCAAAGTGATCACCGTAATTTGTATTCTGGTGTGGTTGGTCAATTTCCGGCACTTCTGGGACCCGGCACATCACGGTGCAATGAAAGGCGCGATTTACTACTTCAAGATTGCCGTAGCTCTTGCTGTGGCTGCTATTCCTGAAGGACTTGCTGCCGTCATTACAGCGTGTCTGGCACTCGGAACGAAGAAGATGGCACAGAAGAACGCGATTGTCAGGAATTTGCCAAGTGTGGAGACCCTCGGATGCACCAATGTTATATGCTCGGATAAAACAGGCACTCTCACGACCAACCAAATGTGTGTTTCAAAGGTAACCGATTTATTGCCGTATCAAATCCATCTCACCTGACGTTACTTCACTTCGTAAGTTTGTCGTTATAAATGCTCAAAGCGGCCTTCCAGAAGAGTATGTCGTCGAAGGCACGACATACTCCCCACATGGCTCGATCACCTCTGTCAACGGAAAGGTCGCGAATTTGCAGTCTGATCCCCTCAGGCGTCTTGCAGAAATCAGTGCAATCTGCAACGACGCAAAGATCGTGTACAATTCTGTGAGCTCTACTATGTTTGTATCGATGTTCTTTGTCCTCATCCGTATTTCTAGGACAAGAGTTCGTACAGCAATGTGGGTGAGCCCACCGAAGCTGCCTTGAAAGTCCTCGTAGAGAAGATTGGTTGTCCGGACAAAGAATTATCCAATTCCCTCTCTACGCTTTCGCCGTCTGTGCGAGCAAGTGCAGTGAATGAGTACTTTGAGCGTTCCATCCCAAGGCTGCTCACCATGGAATTTTCACGCGACCGCAAGATGATGTCTGTGCTTGTCCAGCTCAATGGGAATGGTGCCCTTTTTGTCAAAGGAGCCCCTGAGTCCGTCTTGGATCGGTGTACCTCAGTCATGGTAGATGGTCAGATTATTCCAATAACTGCGGAGCTACGTAAAATACTCCTCGCTCAAACGATTTCTTATGGCTCCATCGGTCTCCGCACTCTGGCCTTGGCCTACGTAGACGTTCAGGACATTGATCCCACTCACTACCACAGTCAAAACACCCAAGATTACGCTCGTTTTGAACAGAATCTGGTGTTCGTTTCTCTGGTTGGCATGCTCGACCCTCCACGGCCCGAGGTCCGCCTCGCTGTTGCGAATTGTAGAGCTGCTGGTATTCGTGTTATCTGCATCACTGGTGACAATAAGGGCACTGCGGAAACGATCTGCAGGCAGATCGGGATCTTCGGGGAGAACGAGGACTTGACAGGGAAGAGCTATACTGGCCGGGAACTAGATGAGCTCAGTGATGAGGAGAAGGTCAAAGCTGTACAACGTGCCAGTCTCTTTACTCGAACAGAGCCAGCACACAAGAGTCAACTCGTTGATATCCTCCAAGGTCTCGGGCTGGTTGTAGCAATGGTTGGTCACTGTACTTGACACTTTTACTGCGAGCTAACATATCTTGCCAGACTGGTGATGGTGTAAATGACGCCCCAGCACTCAAGAAGGCTGATATTGGGGTCGCCATGGGAAGTGGCACTGACGTTGCCAAGCTGGCTGCTGATATGGTGCTTGCGGACTCCAACTTTGCAACTATAGAGCTAGCGGTTGAAGAAGGTAGACTCATATACAATAACACCAAGCAATTTATCCGATACCTAAGTACGTGCACTCCAGCTTCTTTTCACTTATTCCAGCTGACCGTTTCGTCTCTAGTCTCGTCGAATATCGGTGAGGTAGTCAGGTAAGACTTTTTACTGTGGTCGTCCTCGGCAGATGCTGACAATTTATCATAGCATATTTTTGACTGTCCTACTAGGCATGCCAGAGGCTCTTATTCCGGTGCAACTCCTGTGGGTCAACCTCGTCACTGATAGCTTACCTGCAACTGCCCTTGGCTTCAACCCTCCGGATCATTCCATCATGCGGGTTCCTCCGAGAAACAACAAGGAGCCTCTTGTCGGCAAATGGTTGTTCTTCCGCTACATGGTTATTGGCATCTACGTCGGGTGTGCCACCGTGTTCGGATATGCGTGGTGGTTTATCTTCTATTCCGAAGGACCGCAGATCACGTTCCATCAACTCGTATGTGTTGTCCTGACTTAGTCATACGTTCCCTGCTAATGTCTGACAGACACATTTCCACCAATGCTCCACGCTCTTTCCGGAAATTGGGTGCGAGATGTTCACGAATGTTATGGCACATCGAGCGACGACCATGAGCCTGTCGATTCTGGTAACAGTGGAGATGTTCAACGCTATGAACTCGCTCTCTGAAAACGAGAGCCTGTTGCGATTACCCGTATGGAAGAACCCGTTCCTTGTGGCAGCAATAACTCTCAGCATGGCACTTCATTTTGCCATTTTGTACATTCCGTTCTTCACGGTCAGTTTTTTGTGTTCATCTGGCTGGGTTTCAAAATTCGAGTCGTTTATTTTCAGACACTGTTCCAAATTACGCCACTGAACTGGGCTGAATGGAAAATGGTTTTGTATCTCAGCTTACCTGTGCTTGCCATCGACGAGGTCTTGAAATTTGTGACGGTGAGTATCAACTAACATGTTTTGTTAAATTTCTCATGTCAAACTCCACATGTATTCAGACAATGTTCGTCGACCCTCCCACACAGGTGGAGTTAAAATGATGGGATCGTACGCAATGAACACTAGTAATGTTATGTAGAACCCTAGAAATTCTTACTCGTTGGGTGAGCTTAGGTCTCGTGTCACAACGTATGATACTATTATGCAGTGTAGTTAAGGGTTAACACCCATAGAACCTTGTTATGGACAGCACCACCGTCGGCGTCGTGGGTACTAGGAGACAACATGCAATAAAATATTACTATTCCGAGCCCTGGCCAATCGGCTAGCTTTAGGGCGCTGATCAAAAGCCTTTTTAGGTAAGACTTAATGTCGGATCGACATAAGTACTTGCAAGCGTGGCGTCCCGTTACTTTCTAACCATTACCTTTCCGTTGTCCAAAGTTTTCGACTAGTCACTCTTTTGCGGATTTCCAGCCGTCGACCTCACGTTCTTTACTTGTGACCAGGAGTCCAAGCCATGCGACTCTTTGTTCACCTGTCATTCCTACTGCCATTGGGGCTGTCGTTGTTCTCGGCGTCAGCTAGTAATGCTCACCAAGTCCGTCGACACCATGCAAAACGCATGGATTCAGACCTTGCAGTTCGCGCTTCGGGAAATCTCGATATGTTCAAACGTGATTTCAGCAACTCCCGCTTCACCTACTATGCGGACGGTCTGGGTGCTTGCGGTGGTGTAAATCAACCTAGCGACTTTGTATGTGATCCCTTCAAATGAAATTTTCTTGACACTGAACATTGTTTTAGATAGTTGCATTGAATTCAGCGGTAAGAATATGGGAGTTTCTACATCGTTGTGGAGTGATTCAATTTTTTTCCAGCAATTCAATGGCGGTCAATATTGCAACCAAATGATCACCATCACCGTTAACGGAAAGACAACGCAGGCTGAGATTGTTGACGAGGTAGGCATCACGAACATTGTAATAGTTGAATCATTCTGACATTCAAAAACAGTGTCCCGGATGCCCTTTCGGTGGCCTTGACTTTTCACAGGGCCTTTTCGAGTTCTTCGATTCACTTTCAAGCGGTGTGCTCACTGGTGATTGGTCCTTCGGCAGTGCGCCTGCACCTCCTCCCCCTCCTCCACCGTCCCCTTCTCCTTCTCCCCCTCCTCCTCCTCCCCCTCCTCCTCCTCCT
>LVVM01000268.1:0-11341 GCA_001882365.1 Rhizopogon vesiculosus
GTGGAGAGTGCCTAAAAATCGAAGACCAAATTAGTTGAAAATAAACTGTATTCGCTTGTCCGCAACTGTAGTAGTGAAGGTTTTCGTCACCCCGAGATCGCCGTTCAAACCCCAACCCCACATACTAGTACTGCGTCTTCATTCTTTCTACTTAAAGTCAACTTCATCCCGATTTAGATACTTTAGCGCCCTTTGATTCCTATCTTTTTGTTCTTCACCTAAACATTTTGATCAACGTCATACGCATGGTTCATGTTATTGTTCCTTCCTTATCTGAAGTGCTGAAATCGGCCTGGGTATGTTTCGGAGGTGGGTTTACGTGACTTGTCAACGTACAATACCTATTTGGGGTAAGTAACGATATCGGAGGAAGAAGAAGTTTGACCTCAATATTTAATATTGAACGGAATATTGACTTCCAGGGTCGCTTGCCATGGAGAATGTCATCGATCAGTCGGATTGAATTGAAACCTAAATCTCTTGAAGAACTCAACAATAATATATCCGCACACCAATTTTCTTCGTTCCTCACAACCTCCAACCTTCATGTCACTTGTCCTGGCCTTTGCTCTCGACCAAGCGCTCCACTGATCACGGAATTCAGAGGCAACTTGAACTAACTCCAAATCTTCGATTCATCACCGTCCAATTTAGCGCCTCCAGACTGTCGGTCTCCGAATGTATTCGGTTGAAAAAACCTTCGCAATTCAACTCCAGTGAATTTGCGCCACCGACAAAACTTTCCCGGTCATTGGGTATCATCTCATCGTCTTTTTCATACTGTTCCCGCCCGCCTGGCTTGAAGCGCCATGACCGGCCTCTCAACTCCCCAGCGCGCACGAACGAAAACAGCTGAACTCTCTGAGATTTTCCGCAGCTCGCATAGTTCACGCCATGCTGCCAAAGAGGCTCGTACTAGTAGCATGGCGCCAGTTGTTGGCGTTCCCGACACTCCACCAGAAGAAAAGCACAAGTCCAGGCGCTCTATGCTGCCATTCCTCGGAAGGAGGAAGTCAGAGCGACCATCCGCCTCATCCTCGGCACTGTCTAAGAAGTCCACCAGCACTCCTTCGGGATCTGTTGGTACAGGGTGAGTTGTCCTTCCAGTTCAGATCGGTGATCAGACGCGTTCTTTTGTCGTGACGATCGGAATATTTTGTTGACGTGCGGTTTATTTTGTCGGGATCAATTGCCTTTCGACATACATATCTGACGATACAGTTTCACTGGTGTGTGTGTTACGATGCGAGTAAAGCGTGCAGCACGGGACAAGTCCTTTGTTCCATTCCATTTTTTTTTGTCACATGTCCTTTACTTTGCGTTAAAGACTGACAGCAAATTTCTGTAGGTCAAACCTCTTAACCGTTACTTCAGCTATAGATAAGTCTTCATCAGACGCACCGCTCCCCTCCACCCTTCCTCCGCTGAATGTATCTCCGCCATCCCTGAGCTCAAAATTCGCTGCTCATTTCACTCCTTTGCGATCTCCCAGCAAAACTCTGAAAGCACGATACTCTTCGTCACACAAGTCTGCTAGCACCATCCCTTCCACTCATTCATCTACTAATCTCTCTCCACTCCCTTTTGATGACCGTGGTCCTTCTCTGGAATCCCGCGGCTCCAGTATCCAAAGCCGATCCACCACGCCGAGGCCGTTCCGTCAACCTTCGGCAGAAAACTCTCCTCGCTATGAAGCGGAGGAGGATTTTTCTGATCTGTTTATCCGTCCGAAACAGACAAAGTCTGCCCAAAAAGCTTCTAACCTATCGCCCGTAATTGTTAAGGCTGTAGACGGTTCCAAAAAAAGTGCGGAACTCGGTCCGGTCATACCTCTGACACCTGCTAGCCCTACACCTCCATCCACACCTCTCCTCCAGTTCCCCATCCCACCTTCAGGTTTTGGTTCAATTTCTCTGTCGGGTGAGAAATCATTCTCCGACCGTTCTCAAGAATCATCTCTACGAGCTACAACTACTCCCTCGAGCAAGCACTCTGACAGTAGCCTTAAGCTACCCACCGCGGACCCTCGACGTTCGTCTATCTCTCGTGGGCAACAGAGCTGCCGTGCTCGTGCATTCAGCCTCTCCGGAAGTGATACAGATGCATCTCGTGCCACGGATAGTAGTGTGCAAAGCATGAGAGCTAAACATCAGAGCGCGTTGCCGAAGGCATCGGCTCTGAAGCGTCCAGCCTCTTTGCAGCGTGCGCTCTCGTCATCGGATAAGTTATCTAGCGGCCCCCCTCCTTCGGTCCCTCTACCCTCACCTCCACCTTCAGCTCCATTGGTAATTGGACCATCGATTGGCTCGTTACCTATCATCCCTCCTATCAATAGCGTCCCCTCGCATTCGTATAGTCGCTCGACACCACGACCGCGAGCTAACACTGTATCTGCAGCGACATCGATGAGTTCAAGTAAGCTTGCGGCGTGGATGGCTCCAAGAACGACTGCGCAAGATAAAAACGCGACTACAGATATTCCGCCCCTTGCATCCGCGGACGAACTCCGGAATGCGCTTGCCTTGCAGAGCCGAAAGTATGCTCAGCTCCAAGAATATGCTGTCAGCATCACCAAGAAATTTGAGGGCGAGAAGGCATCTATGACTAAAACCATCCAGATGCTGGAGCGAGAGGTCCGAAAAAAGGTTAGAGAGATTGAGGGTCTGCGCTGGCTCGTCATACACAATGGGGGTGCGGACGATATTGATGCGGCAGCTAACCTTGCACGAGCTTCTTTGGTTACACTGGATGATGGGGATCGAGTCGATGCTCTCCGTGCGATGGACGCGACGCATGGTCAAGCATGGTCCCAGAGCCCGGCAACAAATGCCTCTGTTGCTTCTGCGGAGCGTGATGCAGGGTCGGTTGCCCTCTCCTTACGGTGTCGCAGAGGACTTGGCCTTGATTCGGTTGACCACCCTGGCCCGTCTGCGGCGTCCCTGGAGCCACCTTCGTCCGAGTACGGAATCACTATATCTGCATCTTCTTCCCACTCGTCTCTGTCTTTACCCGTGCTGACACCATTGACACCATCGTCCTTATCAGCCATCCCAGAGCAGCCTCTAGGGAAGGGAGAAATCAGCCGAGCAGAACGTTTGAAAGCCAAGGAAGAACGGCGCGCTACTCGGGCCTTGCGTCGGATTTCATCATCATCGATGTCATCTGCTGCATCTGGAGCGCTCATCGCACCTCCTCCGCTACCGAACGATCTCACGTTTGACCCTCAGCACAGCATGGATAACGTACTGGAAAAGTTGCGTCCCTTTGGGAACATTTGATCGAGCTTCTTCGCGGGTATGTTATGTATAACGTGCTTCATTATGGAATCCCTGACGGATCATATCCCTTCCCAGCGCTTTGCATGCCTGTCATTGCATCAATACTACCCCCGCCGTCAAGCCACACCTCCCCCTAAGCGCTTAGTTATTTATTCACCGCAACCCCCTCACTGCTACCTCAACATCTCACGGACTCCTTTCGCATCATCGCATTTATTTAACTACATACATTTCATCACCTGGCGGGACGTCCATGGGAAGTCGGACCAGGATGCCTCACTTCGTATTCGCATTCGCATCTTAGAATATTATTTTTATTACCACTCTCGTTATCCTCGCAGTTCTTTCGTTTACATACCTGACCACCGTAGCGTAGTTGAGGGCATAATGGAAAGCCGATGAGTCGCAAAATATTATTATTTTGCATGGGTCAGATTCAGAAATAGTGAGCGGCGTTTAGCAGCACTCCGAGCGATATACTTATACCCCCACCTCACGATATGAGCAACTGCTGTACTCGCACACACTCTGAATATGATTACCTACCTATCGTCATTTTGATACCTCAAGCACCAATCCAGTCGTACGGGTCAAAGCTTGTTTCATGTGCGGCTATACATAGTATACAATACTCACCTATTGTCATGTCTAAGGTCCTGTTCCTAAGTGTCGGTAGCGGAAATTATTGATAGGACAGAGACGACCTTGATGCGCATATGCGAGAAGATGTGTGGAGCCAAGACGCCGGACGAAGGCTGTGATGTCAGCGTGTGGTGTAGTTGTTGGAAGCTGGAACTGCCACAATAGATAAGGCAGTGAGGCGCTAGCTCAGTTCGAGCATTCACGCGACCGCGGGGAATAAAGAGGAGGTAAAGGAGACAAAATAAATCGAAATTCAATTGGGAACCATTATTACGCCTACGGGCCAGTTTGACGCTGGTTGACGGTCCTTTGGTAAATACTTTGTACGCGTGCTGCTGCACTGCTTGACGATGCCAAGTAACTGGGAATGGGGACCGCAGCTCTTGTTTCGTCCTGTTCCTGGGTGTTAGCCGCACATAAATCCGACTGTCCCGAATGCCGGTGTAGACAATGCGCCGGACATTCCCATGGTCACAGTGGGAGTGAGGAGGCGTAAGTTGACGCCCGAATGACATCCAAAACATGATGGCCTTATCATCACCATAGCGTCACATGTTTCGTATTAGACACTTTCTGGGATGAGCAACTGGAAGCGCCAGTCCCCGCAGCTCTGGACCGAGGTTGTGCAGTATAAGACGGGCAACAAGTTCTCAGTAGAAGCTGTGCGTGTCACTGCTTTGATGAAAGGAGGCCCTGCAAAGGAGCCGATAGATGATGCACATGATGATCCCCAGAGGGCAAACAGGACCAAACATGTAGATGGCTTGATGCACACCTCTGATGTGCAACCGCCAGAGAGGTTGCTATGAATGCCGGAATGTATGTACCAAAGTACACAACTTTCCCTTTACTTCCTTGTCCCCCATCTACCTGTCCTTGCCTTCCTAGGCGACCGTGGTCACTGTATTGTTCTACATTTGGGTTTCATATTGTTTAGGCTGTTATAACTTCCTCAGCTTATCCTGCAAGCCGTGTAGAGCACGACGTTGAGCGGGGAGCATGATACTCTCCAATTTTATGCGAAAGAATGTGAAGCGGAAGGCAAAGGTGCCAAAACCTGGCGTCTCTTCTCGACCACTCCGGTCCCCCACCTCGCCTGCTTTCTCTGTGTCTCCAGAAGAGGTCTTCGATATCTACGAGAAGGCGACCGAATCTAGAATGATCCAAGACTCTAACTCAGAGAGAGACGAATCGGTCGATAGACATTCTCCATCCAGTTCTCGCACTCGATTGAATGCTGGGTCTCATTTGGTCTTGGACTATATCCCAGAGCCCCTGGAAGACTGGTTCCCGCAGGAGCTTTTAAACGGATCTCATAACTCCGGAAGGGGTCTTGGCGTCAGCTCGGTACCAGAACCGGCGATAACTGAAGTTGCCCACTCAGACGCAGCGAAAGAGGATTCTAATCGGGCTCCTACTTCTCATGTGGGTCTTAGACAAGTTCGGGCATTCCGTATCTCATAATAACACCCAACAGGCTAGGAACGCTAGTATGTCTCACTCTCGTGAGCTGCCCGGTCGTCTGGTATGTCTTATTTGATGCATCTCGGTGGTTGGACAGGAAATGTGTTCAATTCGCATCACCATCGGCTTCCAGCGAATTCTGATTATATTACTAGGCACCTTTCCCTTTGAAGAAGTCAATACCTGCCCCCATCTTGATCCCAGAGATCGAAGGTGCTCCCACAAATACTTCGATCGACCAGCCAGCAGTGCGTGTGGCTGCAGCCACCCCTTCTCGGGGATCGGATCCGCAAGCACCGCCAAGAACCTTCCCTCCATCTCCCATCTCTTCTGAGGATATGTCCGCTATATCAGGCACGACTATTGCTCGTGCCCTGATCGGCAACTCGTTCACATTATCGTCGAGCGATCGAGCATCGAGGTACCGCAGCGGTATGACGCGCCAGGATTCTGCTACTCTCCCCCGCGGTGACCATCCGCTAATGAATTCACCTTACTTGCATGATCGGCGGATTAGTGGGGGAGAGAGTGTGAACACACACGACTCAGCTCACGAGTTACCTAAACCTTATGTGCCTCCCCTGCCTCTCAGCACAGGAGCACGCTTGCCGGATCAAGCGAAAGCGTCTGTCGTCTATGATAAATCACAAGCGTCTTCGGATGCTGGCTCATCATCCACGGAGTGTTTAACCTCCGGAACCCATTATACGTCTCCTGATGTAATCATGCATTCAGGGTTATCAAGGCGCATTTCTCGAATATCGGAAGTCCCTTCGCCTGTGCCGACGACACCAATGTCGCCACAATCGATTCGAGATGCCCAGCCCATGAAGAGTGGTAGCTCTATAGCTGCAAGTAGCGTGTTCGCAAGGATGGATGAGACGGATTCGGATGTTCCAAATACAGCCTCACATACGCCTGCAACTACCCCCTCGCCGTCTCATCAGAAAGGAGCAGATTCTAGCGTTTCGGTCCAATCATCCGAACTATCCTCTTCTAGCCCAACCGACCATGGTTTGGATGAGTATGCGTTCGTTGCTCCGGAGTTCGTACAGTCTGTTACACCCCCCGACTCTGATGCCAGCGTCTTTTTCGGTCACTTGCAGTCGAAATACAGTGATATAAGTTTAAGGAGGCGCAGGACAAGAGCCTTGGGAGCAACGCCATCTTCAACGGGCGGAAGAAGTGAGCGCCTTTTTGTATATTTTTGTTCACACTCTCATCCAACCTTCTCAGGTTTCAAGACTTCAGGTGTACTATCTGAACGCACAGGTATTTTCCAACGCAATAAAAAGCAAATCAGACTTCCTATCGGCGACCGCCCTCGTTCAATCCTTGTCCCACAAACACCAATCACCCCTGCATTGATTGCTTCTGCTACCGTGCAACATCCCTCCGCCCTGGCCCAGTTCCCTCTTGTACCATCTTCTGCAGTTCCTGTTGGCCATCTCGAGCTACCATTGACGGCCCTAGCTGATGTGGATATTCTTGCCACTACTCCACTTTCTGGTGGAATCTTTGCAACACGTCAGCATACCTTCGGGATTCCTAGACGCGTCACTGTTTCGCAGGAATATGACCTTCTGGATTACGCTATCACTGTGACCCCGGAGTCCCAGGATTCATTGAATTTCCCATCTTCGAGCTCTTCGGCTGGGGAACAGACCTTCCCCGAGACTCCCAATGTTTTCACCCCATTGTTGAGCCCCGATTTTCCTGTGTCCCAACCAGGACTCCGGTTACTTCCTGGACGCCCTCAGGCGGCTAGGTCGAGGACCCATCCGGTACCGGACGTCCTCGATGACAAGGTCGCATTGTCTCGGACGAAGACACTGGACGTTCCGCATCGAGGGGAAGACTTAACGAAAGACGCTGGTTCCCCTGCGTCTCACAGATCGATATCTGCTACTAGTATTTCACCTATGAAATATACACCTCCGCCTGAACATGCCCCGCCTGAAACGGGGTCTGATATTACATCTGTTTCAGCGTCCCCCATCATAGCACAGAAGACCGATACCATTGACCAGAAGACTGATACCACGATAGTGTCAACGGCGTCTCCGGTTGATCATGTGGATCCCTTGATATCCTCCTCATTATACCATTTATCTACGAGCAGCGATAAACTGCAGGAGGAAGAAGCTTTGCAAGCGCTCGCACCCCATTCTGCATCATCAATCCCTTCAATTGTGACCCCTGATGAATTCATATCTATGCCATCAAAATCGCCCTCATTGGTCGAGATACCTCATGTGTCCCCAACATGTGTCCCCCTTCCCGAGTCCCAAAATACATCACCCCACCTTCCCTTTGCGCCCCATAGAAGTACATCCCCCATGACCATTCTATCCAATTCTCTGGGCTCTAATCTACAATCGTTTAGTCCTAACTTTCAATCTTCTAATCTATGCCAAATCAGTCCTAGCCTGCAATCACCTAACCTAAGCTCTCAATTGTTCAGCCCTCAGCCACAATCGGCATCCTCCGCTTCAAATCACCTGCTGCAACGCCCTGTATCTAGCAGTCATGTTGCGGGCACCTCATTTTTGCCCTCCGTCTCGCCTCCGCCACCATCCACTCCTCCAAGGAGTCCGCACCCACCATCGCTGGTCTCCTCATCGCCATCGTTCACACCATCATTTGTCGCTCCTCCGCCATATCACACCGTGATATCAAATGATAACGATACGTCTTTGGTGGCAAGCACTAGTGGCAGTCCTTCGGGTGTCGACGCAATTGACCGTCAACCGTCAATATCTGCTACACATAGCCCGCATTACGTCAAGAGTCGAGCAAGGGTTCGCCCCCCACTCCCAATTGGTCCACGAAAACCGAGCGGTCCTGGCCAGCCACTTGGATCATTTGTCCCAGGGATCAGGGATCGTAATGGATCTGTTTCGTCGGTGGGGAGCGGCTACGGATCGAACTATTCATGGCGTACACTGACCGCTGCTGCTTCGACGCCGCCTCCTAAATTCCAGACGCCGCCCTCAAAGTGGAGAGGAATGACGATGGAGGCTGCTCAGTGGACGCTTACGCAGCACGAACTTCAGACAATTGTCTCAAGAGCCATCAAGCAGTCTGCGGAAGCTTCATCCATCCGTCTTCTCAAATCAGAGATCTTAGATGTGGATATTCCCGAAGAAGTTCATCGCCTGGAGATGCAACGCACCGATGTGAAATCGAGGTACAAGACGCTCGTGCGTAAGCGGTGGCAGCTTATGGGCACCCTTGCTGGGCATCTGGGTGGCCCAGACTTGAGCGATCCTGTACCTGCTGCTCGCACTGTGGAGGAGCTTTCTGAAGTCTCTCTAGCTCTTGATCAGCTCACCGACGAACTTCATAATATTGTCGAGATGTTAGGTCAGCTGAAGAGTTTGCGTGACGTGCACTCCGGCAGTGCGCTTGCCATGGCTTTGAGGAAAGTCAACACGACCTTCCTTAAACAGGTTGCCGAATCCCAGAAACTTCGAGAACAAATCGAGGCAATGGAGGCTGAGAGAGACGAGGCGTGGAAACAAGCAGAACTTGCCGCCCAGGAATTCGATGACCTTACCGACCAGGTCCAGGAGAATCGCGGAGGGCAAGGTGAGGGAACGTCAGCATCACAGCCGTTGAATAGACGATCTGCCAGAGTTTCGGCCGTTCGGAAGTCAAGTATACGTCAGTCTAAAGCAGGCCTGCGGTCAGTTCGAAGTCGGCGTTCTTCAGTCAGTAGTTCGGGTACTCGCACGAGTCTGATTACGTCGATGTCTGCCGCCTCGGACGACATTCCTCCGGTCCCTCCTCTGCCTTTACATGGACCGCTTGGCATTGTTACGTCGAACTTGTCCGGTTGGAATTCGCTAGGTAGGATATTACATTCTGCACCCTTAGCTATGTTTCTCACAGCATCTATTAATACAGCTGCTGTGACTCCTAACACAACCTTCTCTGATGCTCGCGCCTTGGCACAAGCTCAGAGAGAGCTTTACGAAATGCTGGGTTTAACTCTTCAAGACACTCCTAGCGAGACATCATCTTCCAGGCCTCGCTCTGTGTCTGGGCTGTTTGGTTCCAGGCGTATGTCCCTTAATTCAAGACCGATGTCCGACATAATTGTGGCACGACCTCATACTCGACAAAATAGAGCCATCCACAGTGTATTCTACGACGACGTACGTCTGTATACCACGCCATGAACCAACTCTTACCTTCCTTCTCCGTAGCGACAAGTTATGTCATGATGAGCAACTAATGCACTGGAGCTACGATATTTATTTATTATCATTGATACTTACGCATCGTCATTTATGATATCATCGGACTGTACGCTGATCAGTGATCAGTGATAGCTGTTTTACTAGCAACATTTACACATCATGTACATACTTACATAGGATGAAATGGCGTTGCAGAGATACTGCGGCGTTCGCCGAAACCTAATTCCATTGAACTGTGCAGTACGAAATTGACTCCGTGGTAGAAAAAATTTCACAGAGGGTTGTCAACCTGTTCCCACTCCTTCGTTCAGCATCCAATCCGCACTTGCAATTATATCTGCACCATGATCATCAGTTTACAGGTCCCTTCGACGTGTCGATAGGACGTTGCAAAGATTGTCGACAACTTGAAGCAGGCCCCCCACGAACCGAGCGAGGAACGCATATGATCGCAGTGCATCTACTTTTCTGGTAGATTTGTGGACATGGCAACCTGCCAGGCAAGTAGAGAATGTGAGTATTGTGTCCTTGATGATATCGATACCTTGTTCGCGGCCTATCGATCCAAACGATGAAACACGAAAATCTAGCATAGTTCACACTGAATCATTGTGTTGACAACCATTCATCACGTCTTTCGCTCCTATCTGACTCTTCCTCTCCCATGTTCTTTATTGTTATCATGAGGTGCTAATGAGGCATCTTACTTGCAGGAACCCCAACTCGGAGTAATGGGTGCACTTTGGGGTGTTCTTTCGTGTCAGAGTGCGGATTACTATCATGGAGGACGTATCTACTCATTGCTCTCACATTTGTATTATCCTCCGTGATCCTTACCATACGACGTCCGCTTGTGCTCATCTGATTTGAAGTTGTAAGATTGGGAATTGTTTGTTGAAGTCTTCGCCGATCAGTATAAATCTGTACTGGAAGACTGTTGAGTAATCGCTTCTGTCGAACAATTAGACTTGAATTTCTCTACGATATAGAATATTATTTTCCTGAATGCACTATCCATATATGGACTTATCATTCATGTTGCTTGACTCCTCTGTGACGGGACATACGTTCGTTAATCACCTAGACCTTTGTCTTCACCATTTTTGGTGGCGCATAGCTGTTTTCATTTGATCGTACCGCTTTCAGCACGTTGCCAGACGTGTTATCACACGAACCAGATAACAATATTGAAGACGATCTCCTGACAGGCTCAGTGGGATGATGGTCCTAGTCACTTGGTATGTTCGTTGTCATCTTGAATGTGATTCACATTTCTGTGGAGCGAACGAATGGGAGCAATCGTAGAACGTGATTAGCTTATTCATGCAACGTGCGGGGGTCAAAAGTTAGTCACCCCCCGTAGGCAAACCCGGTTAGACGAAGGAAGACAGATAAAGCGAAATCCACGTCAAAATCGGCCGTCAAAATCCGACTTCACTGAGTAGTTCTCTGCTCATCAGTAGCATGAACTCTAGCGAGTTATCTCCAGATAGGTGCAAGTTAGTGATAAAATATACAAGCTTGCGGTGAGAAGAATCATATGTCCAAGCTAAGCTAAACTTCCAACGAGAACAGAAAAAGTTTGCATATCCAAGTTAATGTTACATTGCTTTCGGAGATACTCCTCTATTCAAGGCCTCGCACTCATTGTTCAAATCGACAGTGAAATTTGTCCAGCACCATATGCCATTAGTCGACTCCGCAACGAACTAAATGTTGCGCCGTCAACTGCAGCACTAATGCAGAAAGAGA
>LVVM01000270.1:0-13504 GCA_001882365.1 Rhizopogon vesiculosus
AGCTAGGCAAAGCACCCCCACAACAATTGTTGTACCCACACCGGTACATTTGGAATACACCATGCAGGGCAGCTTATAAAGTGTATGAGCACCAAAGTATGATAGTGAATAGCTCCCAAGCCTATGTGATGGTCATAGATATGTTGATGCTTGATTAAAATTTTTCCTATAGCCAGGTGAACACCATTGCATACATCAATTTCAACCGGTAGAACTAGGATGTGACAACCGGTACGTCTAGGCCATCATCTGGTACATCCTATCATGTGTATCACTACCAAAGTATAATAGTGCATAATGACGATGGTTGTAGAAATGTTGATATTGATTAACACCAACACGTGTGATACATCTATGTAGACCACGTCTGGTACATCTTTGTGATGAAGATGCCACAGAAGACCACAGAAATATCTATGTGATTCTCCGGAATATGTATTTAAATGAATACATGTATAATCAATTGTCTATACATCTTTCTTCTCAACCGAGTTACTGCATTTTACATTGCCATATTTTGCATAGTCTGTCCTTGGAGTTCCCACAAAATTATGGATAGTATCTCGCATGTACCATGCAGTGACAATCCGGTTGCCCTCTTCTACATGCATGTGATGTCTCACAGGGTGACAAGATGAAGCTAAAATCGAACCGGAGTCATATAGGAACTTGATCCCGATGTTCATGAAATCCATCATGACCGGCTGATAAATACCAGCAGTTGTCATGATATCAAATGCCTCCAGTTGACATTTTGGATCTCTATGAGGTGGTGACCAGCGATTACAATTTACTGACACCACATTGAAGACAGGCATCCAATATTTTAGATGATAGCACATGTCATGTAACTGATACCAGATCGCCCATTCGCCCAACCTGACTTGAATTTCAATTCCAGCCTGATAAAGATCCAGGTGCATGACTCACAGTGCAGCAGAGACAATGATACCAGACCTTTGAAGGGTGGTTGTGATCTTGTGACCAACATCACCTTTCAGGTGAGAAGCCATCTTCTGGGTCAATGTTTGGGAAACCATGTTTCTACAATAATTCAACAGCCTGACAACATCAATCAATATGTACCGGACATACCTCTCTTCCTTGCTGAAACCATGCTGGTGATATATTGATACAACCAGGGGTGATCTTCCGGTCCAGACTCGGGTAGAAATTGGACTCATGTGTCCTCCATTCAGTAGGCTTCCTGGTTGTGATGCTATTTTTCAACAAATCGATCATGGTATTTGTGGCGTAATGCATATCCATCTGTGATGTTGTAATATACGTCTGGATGAGATGAAACAAGAATTGGATATGGATTGAAGACTGACCATAATCATACCGGTCATTGCTCCAGGCAAATCCCAGACAATAATTCTACCTCCTGAATCAATGCTGATACTTGGTGATGTTAAGACAGGCTGCTCTTCAGAAGGGAATGTGTCATTTCTCACTTCGACCGGAATCATATTTGTCCAGGCATTCATTGTATCTAATCATGTCAATTTTAAGATGAACTGTTGTCAAGTTACTGGACCAGAAAAGAGATATGTACCGGAATGCATACCAGTAGTAAAGTAAGCAGTGGCCAGGACATTGGCGAGGTGCTCTAAAGCAATACAAGTGTCAATATCCAAGCATCCAATTCTCATTTGCTTTACCTGTTTTCGATGAATTTTGGACAGGAAGGTGTCATAAACCAATTCATCGGCAAGGTAGGTCTGGTATAAAGCCCAGTTTTGTGGGATTGTTGCCATGTGTTGTGGAAATGGTGAGGAAAGGGAAGAAAAACTGGTTTGTATCGATCCCTAACCACATAATCAGCTTCACATTCACACGACCGGATTTTATCTGCAGAAATCACCACCCATTTACATTGCAGTGGAATATAACATGCGGTATGACATATTTACTGAATGCTTGAATGTACTGTGGATGCACTGTCTTCTGTATTCAACCGGTCCATGAGTGACTGTGAGGATGCCACAGCCCTCGCAACTTCATCAATCGGCCCAATCAATCTGGCCAGCCTATCACTTGAACGTATAAGGTTCATCATCCTTCCCTGTAATATTTCCAACAGCTCTCTACCAATTGGCGCCTGATGGCACTGTCCAAGAGCTGCTGAAGCAATTGTCTCTGGTGTACAAACCGTGCCACTCTTGAGCATATATGGAAGCCAGCTGGTGTCAACATGATCAGGCTATTATGATATTGGATGTCAGATTTTGTGAGATTCTGGTGCAAGCTGTCAAGACCTCGAGAACTCACAAGTTCTAAAAAATGGTCTTCAACCAATTCCATCACATCTTGGACAGATAACTTTGGCAACATGTCTGACACCCTGCAAGAGGCAAGGTTATCCTTCCACCAGGCATTAAAGTAGTCTGGCATGCGAGCAATGTCATATTCATCTGGTTCGTCAGAATCCACAGAAAGGCTCAATGCCTTGATATCCATCAAAAACTTCTTCATGTCCGGTTGCCGATCGACCAATGTGAGGTGAATCATGACTGCGATCACACTATGAAGAAGTTGGGGAATCACAGTGGAGCACCTGAGAAGGAAAGATATTTTGATAAAAGGCATTACAAAAGTCTACATGGCAGGCGATAAGATTTGAGTACAAGGGAAATATCAGGATGGCCGGATGGCCGGATACTTACCTCCATCTCCCATTGCATCAGTGTGTGGAATTTCTCTGCATACCCAGGCATGGCAGTGGCAAAACTCTTGTCAACATACAAGCCCATGGCCAAGAAGCGGGAATTAGCATAGAATAAAGCATGAGAGATGTCTCCAGCGGTGATCTGACCGTCCGAGTAGAGGATGACTTGTCGGTCTGAGGCGAAGAGAGTTCCAGTTTTATACATGGAGAGTGAATGAGGATTATGTTGCAGTGAGAGACTGACAAAGTAGGATTATTTACACATGTCCCATATAATTTCATATTAGCCAACCGGGATTGGTAACTATCCTATAACCGGTACTTGCACCTGAATTACTGGAATTATTTTCTGAAAAGAATCTGCTGCATGTGTGGCAAGTTGATGATATATGTGAGATTGTCGGGCAGCGTAACATGTATGTCTGGTCATCCCTGTGGAAGCAGCATTGTCCATGTGACCGAGCCATTGCTTGGCTTTGTGGTTAAAGAAATTAATGGACCACTGCATTTCATGTTTGATGAGAATAATCTCTTCATTCCAGCAATCACAAAGTGCCTTCATCTGGAGCCAATTAACCCGATAAACTATTGTCAGAACATGTCAGATTGAATGACCTGATATCACCGGATGTGTTGGATACTCACATTCTGTCATCCAGTCATTTCCGCATGTATCACCCTGAACATCCATGGACCAGAACCATGCGAGAGTAGTGTCCCTCTGACCATGTGCATTTGGATCTGCCACTGCAGAGCTTGCTTTCAGGTGTTCTCTTTTCAGAGGAAGATATTTTGTCAAGAGGTCGTGATCAGGGAGTTTAGCTAGCTGTGACCGGCATTTTGAATATATACTGGCATTGAGATTTACTGCCATTTCCACCGAGCGAACTTGAGCCCATGCCCTGGTAGATGAGGCTTGTGACTTAGCTGACTGGACAGTATTCTGGAATATAACAGCTTTATCTCCCAAATGAACTCTAATGGCGTGGAGTGCATCATTGGCCTGGCCTTCATGGAGGGTAGTTTCTTCTTGCATGAGATGGGTTAGACCTAACTCCTTGCATCTGACTGGACCAATGTTGGAAGGCAAAGGTAAGACAGTAAGCTCTGGTTGAAATAAGGAGGTATGATGTGATGCCAGATCCAGGTTGTGATTACAATCATTGTCGAAATCGGAGTAATCTTCATTGAGCTCTGAAGTATGAACTCTGTCGACTGGTTCATCCAGTTCATTGGCAACAACTTGAAATCCAAGATAAGTAGGTGCCATGTCGAGAAAGCTTGTGATGCGAGTTTGTAGCTTATCCCTCAGTTGGGCTACTCTCAGTAATTGAATGTCTGTAGGATGCTTTCCAAGCCTTTTCACATCTTTAGAGAGAGAGATTTGGGATTCCTCTATGGTGAGACTGGTGGCAAGCCAAGTGGCAGCTCCTCGTCGACCAGGGGAATTGGTGACCGGATGATCCAGGTGATTTTGAGCCTGTAGTAGGCGCAACTCCTGCTGCTTTCTAGTTGGTGCTGTATATCATGACATCCAAATAATAATCAGAATGCAATGAGGACTGGGTGTGTAGTAGAAATTGACACTTGCCCTTTTCCAACCAGACCTCATAAATGTCCATAGCTGATGGATCCTCCAGTCTGTTCACCTGAGCAAGTGCCTCCTCTGCTTCCCAAAGAATGACCATGTTGGGGTGAGCCATATCATTGAGATTTTTGAATGTGAATTTGCTCTCTGCAGCACCCCTGGTAGCCTCTTTGAACTTTCTGCAAAGAAACTTGGCTGCAGGGCAAGTAAGCCAGAAATAAATTATATGAGACTGGAATATACGTGTACATCCGGATGTTGGTGACTCACTGATGCGAATCATTTTCATGAAGTTGCCATCATTCATCTGATAATCCAATACCTCCTTCCGATGTGGAGTTCCCATTCCCCTGGCTGATGGAGAGATTATGTTCAAAGATGCCCAGAGCATTTCCATGATCTCTCCGTCTATCCTACCGGTCCCATGAATGAAATTCGAGGCATATCTGACATAGCAGCTGTCCTGATGGCCATGTACATGCCACAAACTGATTCCGGGAATAAGATCCATGCCAATGGGGATGGAAAGATACATGCTGGATGCGATCCGGTCCTTGAAATTCTTATGATACTGACAATTTATGTCATAGAATGTTATTGTGCGAGAGATTCCATTGGTATTATAGTTGAGTGCTTGACTCAAGGCATAATCCATGTTCATCTGCCTGATTATTTGGGTTAGACTGGTAAGACCGGAAATGCATGTAACTGGATGCGATGTGTATTTACCTTTCACCCTTCTGAAAATCCACCATGGAATGTGGGACAAAACATCCATGGCATGCACATGCACATCCTCCTATCCCAGTGGCCTCCAGCTTTTGCCAGGAGGCGTTTGCTTGATTGACTGCATGGTGATTGTTGCAATCTGACTTTTGGATATGGTCTTGGGCAATAGACAAATGACTCTTGTATCTTTCATCTCTGACCATGAATGCAAGACCATCCATCAATGATACCTCATCGGATGGATTCATCGGATGCAGGTGCTCGGCTTTGAAATTACCATCCATAACTAAAGACCTGGTGATGAGCCAGGACGGTGTGTCATTGGGCTGGGTTGCTGTACTGGTTGACAGGTCCAAGTTAATCCCCAGTTGAGGACATGCAGGGAAAAATAGGGCGAGATCACCAGCCTTTGGCTCATCATCTTTGTGGGCAAACCCATGCCACTTGTAAAGCTTGCATTGACGCCACTGCCTGGCCATTCTCATGAGTTCTCTGTAGTGATCCTGCAGATATTGTTTATTTGTTATTTTTTTTTTTTTTACATGACCAGATGAAAGAAGAAAAAAATTTACTGGAACCATCAATGGAAAGATGCTTGAGGTTAGCCTGCGGATTTTACTGTAGTAATTCATGGCTAATGTACCGCATTCAAGATTGTCTAACAGAAAGTCATCCAAGATGGAGAACGTGAATGCAGTTTTTGGTTTGGTGAAAGAAGCCGGAAACAAGCCTGCCTGAAACAGCTGCATATCCCGGTTCAGAGCACCAGGGCAGTGGCAATACCATATGGACAGAGAGTGAATGCCAGATTTGTCCACTATGGTTGTAGCTGGATCATCTGAGTCTGTGACCAGTGGAATGGAAGCTCCCTCCGGATAATCGTCATAGTCTATATTTTCATCGGTATCTGACCATTCAAGGAAGTCTGATGTGTATTCAGTGCTGCTGGGACATGGAGTGCCATCATGAGCAAGATGAATGTGCAGGCCAACTTTAATGAGTGAAGTTTCTTGAAAAAATGATCCGGTCCATTGACTGATGTGATGGAATGGATGTCTTTGATGCTGGGTTCTGCAGCAGTCTGTGCAAAACAGTGGCTCATTGAAACATCCATGGCATTTATAAACCCCATCCTTCTTGCAGACTGTACAAAGCCGGTCCAAAGGAGGGGCTTCTCTGACCATGAGTAAATTTATGTAGTCCTTGAACTTGTGCTTCCATTGCCGGAGATATTCATTCTGACCCTGCATGACCCGGTCAGATGCAGACTACGGAAATCAGAATGACTGCTGCTTGCCAGAGATTTTGGTAACTTGGGTCGAGGGATGTCACCTTGGTCAAAGTCAAAGTTGGCGCCTTCATGGAGCATCTGAGAGGACCCGGCTGTTTGCTTTGAGGGAGATTTTGTTGGTGACGATGTGACCAACTTTGTTTTCAGGGACCATGAATCTTTTACCCAAGATGACCTAGATCCTCTGGCAGTAGTTTTCTCCTTGAGTTTATATAGCTGAGGCGATCATTTCTTGGTCGGAGGAGTGTATATGATTCCCTTTTGTTTAGTTTTCACCATGATTAATACCACCACCTAAAAGGATCATTGTGCTGGGGAGTGTACTTGAGCTTGACGACCGGTAGGCATATGACTTCACATTGTGCCTTCAAAGGGAATTCACAGTTATTATAACAGGAGCTCAGGTGGAACTGGAGTCAGTAGTAGTTAAAGGATGCATGGGATATTGATGGATTCCAGCATTCTGTCTGTAACTGAATTATACTTTCCAGTGAGATCATGTATATGTCAGGTAATCAGAATTCATGTTTGTCAGATAAACTTGAGTGGCTGCACTGGATGCAGGATTGCTTAATACATGATATGAGAGGATGTGCAAATGATACAAGTGTTACAACTCCTGTCTGATGACTGATAACTGAATGGCTGTTATATCAATTGCTGTCCTTCTTGTCCTTTCTTGTCCAGGAACTTGATGAGATCTATATAGTACAAAATTGTAGCACTAAGGACATGGAGCAGTTGAGTATCTGTTTGGATTGCTGTTAGATTATGTCGGTCCCAGTATCAATGTGTCTTCCTATGCTGTATGCCAAATTTGAGAGTATTTTTGTATGCTGCCCATAGACTATATGATAAACTTGGTCTAAGTCAAATTCTATGAACCAAAAACACAGGGCATGTTGAGCCTGAGGGTGTCATCCTGGCAATTCCTGAGTGAAGTTGACTCGCTGGCAGACAATCTCTTGTTCAGTTTACTATCGGATACGTGGTGGTGATCGGCTATGTAACTTTATACTGTAACCTTTCTTCTACCAAGACCTCAACTGCTCTCCAATGGCCTGATCCAACTCATCAGTACACAGCCCCAAAAAGATCAAGCAGAAATTGACTGAGGAAGAGCTGCTGGTCTTATGATCTCACCTAGAAGAATGGAAGGAAGCCACCAGTAAGGATAGAAAAGCGATTCTGAGTGCAGTCATAAAAGAGGCCAAGATGCAAGCCCCCAAGATGGATGCCCGGCTGTTGAAAAAAAGGAAATACATGAGCAGCTAATACTCTACTTGTATAAATGCTCATGATATATGAAGATGTACTGGGACTGGTTATATAACCAGAGAGCTGAAAAGACTCTCAAAAAAGAAAGCAAGTTCGGTAAGAAATGGACTGCCCGGTTGGTGATAGAACACCAGTGCAAGAAGGAGATCCTTGAAAAGACTGGGGCAAGGCCAGGAGGGAAGGAAATGATTAAAAACTACCAGGGAGCGGTGAATGCAATCATGGCCAGTCTATCTGAAGAGCAGCTAGAGAAAGCAAAGAAGACTGCGATAGAATGGTCTAGCAAGGCTCCTCCTACAGATGTCCAGGCTGAGTTCGCTCAGAAGAAAGCTCCCGGTATGATAAAAGATCTTGCGACTCAGTTATGGAGGCAGGCCGGTATGAGGATATTCATACTGTCAGCATGGAAAACAAAGGAGGGCGAAGTAAGGATCAATGGGTGAGTTATACTTTTATGCTCTCAACTGGTAAAGATGACCTGATCCAGTTGATCTGGTCATAAGAATCGACTTCAATGAAAAGTTGGGGGGAAATAGTTTCACAGATACTAAAGACTGGAAGCCCATGTCATCAGAGTGGAATGCCTATGTTGGGGAAGAGTTTGGTGAGCTTCTTTTTGGTAATATTGATTAATCTGGTCAAGTACTTACACCATGTGGTGATGCCAGCGGTTGACCTGAATGATGATGAAGATGAGGAGGAGAGGGATGGTAATGAGGATGGGAAGGAGAGCAGAAAGCACAGGAGAAAAAAGGAGGAATTTGCTTTGGAGGTGGATACCTATGGGCTCCCGGTCATACCGGACATGGAAGGCCTCAATCTAGAAAGCAAAAAGTCGCTGATCTGGACATTCCTCACAAAACACTACAGTAAGTTTCAGAAATCAAGTATCCGGAGAGTTGATCATGCAACAAGGAATTTGCAGGGTTTTGCAGTCAAAAGTCAAAGGTGTCTGTTCCTTGGTCTGCAGTCCAGGAAGCTCAGGATGATTTTATCGAGTCCAAGGTTTTACCTACCGGCGGGAAGATCAAGGACCCATCAAAGCTTCAGTTGGTTGAAGCCAACCGGCTCTTAGAGTTCTGGCATAAGAGACAAAAGGACAAGATTCAGCCAACATTTGAATTCAAAGGCTGGCAAGACCATGGTAAGGAGATGAGAGAACTGGTGAAGAAGATCTCAGGGGACGACTCCAGCACCAGACATGGTCTAGTGGCAGCAAAGACCAGGGTTCCGGTTAAAAAGCCAACCGGAAAGACAACCACAGGGGTGGAACAGGAGTCTAGTGAGGGTGAGGGTGGTGATGAAGATGAAGATGGCGTCCAATTACCACCTTCGAAGTTCAAATCAATCAGAAAGTGGGGCATGGTTGTTCAATCTGATTCAGAGGAGGAGAATTCTCATTTACCAGTCAAGATATCCAAGCCAACCAGATCAGCACCAGCTCCTTCCACAACACAGGCAATCGGTAAGAAAAAAAACAATGGACACAGAGCTGAAGTTGCCAATCTGGAGCCAAAGCGGTCAACTAGAAGTGCAAAGGTATCTTATAAAGTGAATTACATGCAAAGGAAGTAATCACTTGGATTCATTGAATGTACTATACAGGGGTAGAGAGTATTGACCGTATATATATCATGTTGACAGTTGATATACTGAGATCAGTTGAAATGCCAATAATAACTCTTCAGTAGACTCAAGAACTTCATCTCTGACAATGGCTACTTCCGGTGACATTGGGTCATGAACTCTTTCCATCTCCAACCGGTGTATTGCCATCTGTAAATCACCTACAGTGCACTGAATCACAAATCCAATGGGTTCCAGTTCACCAGCTACAATTAATTTTTAATGATTAACAATGTGATGTTTGATGAAATATGATGAGACATACATGAATTATCTGGAAGACCGTGTGCCAGATCTAATGTGTCGAACCCCATGTCCAAAGGCTTGTCTTCCAGTTGAATATTCACTGAATTGACATTGAATAATGTAATGTGATCAAATGATGAAACCTACATGACTGATTCGGAAGACTGTGTACCGGATCCAGTGTGTTGAACCCCATGTCCAAAGGCCTATCTTCTGGTTGAATATTCACTGAATGGATATTGAACAATGTAATACAATCAAATGATCAAACCTACATGAATTATCCGGAAGACTGTGTACTGGATTCAGTGTGTTGAACCCCATGTCCAAAGGCCTATCTTCCAGTTGAATATTCACTGAATGGACATTGAACCATGTCACACAATCAAATGATGAAACCTACATGAATTATCTGGAAGACTGGGTACCGGATCCAGTGTGTTGAACCCCATCTCTAAATGCATATTTTCCAGTTGAATATTCACTAACATAACATGTAATAATGTAATGACATAAAATGGTAAAACCTACATGACTGTTCTGGAATACAATATACCGGACCCAGTATGTTGAATCCCATGTCCAATGGCCTATCTTCCGGTTGAATTTCCACTGATATCATATGTAAGGATGTAATGAAATAAAATGATAGACATACATGACTGATCTGAATGAATTTGTACCGGATCCATTGGGGTGAACCCCATGTCCAAAGGCCCATCTTCCTATTGAATATGTACCAGATCCAGTGTGGTGAACCCCATGTCCAGAGGCCCATCTTCCTGTTGAATATGTACTGGATGACGCGTCTCAAATCCCAAATCCAAAGGCCTATCTTCCGGTTGCTCACACATGTGATCCAGAACATGCTGTACAGGAACTGCATTGAAACCCATATCGAGAGGCCTGTCTTCAAGTGGAATGCCATGTACTGAATTGAAATCATGGGTGATTCAATTTCTGACCTACTTGGTAAAGGGACATACCTGCGTTACTGACCAGATGATTGACTCCCTGGAGGGCTGGGGAGTTGTGCATCGGGTCAGGTGAATTCTGCAGATTGAAACCCATGTCAAGTGGTTGCCCATGGCCTGGTGGAAATCCCATATCCAACACGTCTGACTCCGGTTGACATGGCATCTGGTCAAAACCCATGTCTAATGCCCTGATGTTCTTCCACCAGTCATGCGCTGATAAGACATCTAGGTCTAGAAGACATATATCAATGATTGACACTACAGGTTGGCATGAGACAAAACTCACATTCATCCATGCTAGAGCAGTTCATCCAAGGGTTGTCGTATGTTCGCTCCTGGAGTCCTGGTCCTAATATGTCAAACACTGCCGGATAAAGTGAGCAAGTGCTTTCCAGCAAGGAAGTGCTTTCTTACCCTTAGCCTCGCTAGATAATTGTAAATTATACTGCGCAATCACCGAGGATGGAATCCTTTTTTCCCTTCTATTAAATGTGTTGAATGCCTTCTCTAAATCAGTATACATCTTATGATGACCAGAATAACACATGTGTTGTTCAGAAGCTTCTAACCGGATGCTCAGCTAACAACAATTTGATAATGATGACCCAAAAAACAAGGTTATTTTATGCAATGACAAATGGCAACTACGCAGAGTAGACAACCAGTTCACATGCCTTGTATATGGCAATCATCGAGATGGCCCGGACATCCAGTATTCTTCAACTTCCCAAGTATTTTGTACAGGTCGCTGTTTGCTTCCGGGTCTCTTTCCAAGCTAACCTGCTACCGCAAGTGTCTTACCACTAACATGTCTTCCAACACTGCTGCTATTGCTGCTCCTGCCGATGCTGCTACTGCCAACCAGGCATTCATTGCTCTTCTTGACAAGCTCAATGAGATTGTAGAAAAGGTTCAGCAGTCCCAGTCACAAGAAGAAAAAATGAGATTGAGTCAGACGATTGCTTATGCATTGGTAAGTTTCACATTCTTACATGTATTGTATATATTGATATGGTCAAAGCACGATGCATTTGGTTCTTACAGGACAATGGCTACCTACATCCCCCCTCGCCTACTCTCAATGGCAGCTGAGGTGTTCCGGGCTCAGATGGGCACACAGCGATTGGCGCAAGTGCCGGATTGGAATCGCGTTGGGCATAACGAGGACATCTGGTAGGATCATCTGTTATACCCAATGACATTGGGTCCTGCACCCGCTGTTATGACCCCTACTGCTGATCCACCATCTGTACCAGCGCCAGCGTCAGCTTCTCCCCAGTCACTGCCTCCAATCGCAACTTTGCTGGTTCCTAGTGTGACAATTTGCATCCCCGGAGGTGCAGCATCTGGTGTGATTGCAGGCCCATCAAAGCCTTGCAAATGCCAATTTAGTGCTAGCCCCCCACGGCCAGTAAAGAGGGCCTGGAAGTGTGTCCCCAAGTCAAAGGAACCATCACCTGACACTGACACTGACAGTGATGAAGTTCGCATTGGAAATGATAAAGTGAGAGTGAAGGGGAAAGGGAAAGAGAAGGTGAGGGCATCATCACCGGATGACGATGTTCAACACATGAGCATGGCCCATGACGATGACGATCTGGAAGTCGACATAAGTTTTCTTTATGCATTTAACCCACCTGACAATTGAATAGGCCTGGAATTCAACATGAAACATGATGAGAAAGGTATGTCTGGTTTTCAATCTCAACACAGACAATGATATCAACTTTCACAGAATTTACTGATGATTGTCATACGTACTTGGCCGATGGTAGCTGTACATGTGAAGAACAAGGTTGCTGAGTCGGAGGAATGTGAGCCAGATGAAGATGAAGATAAAGATGAAATCGAGCCTACTGAGGAGCCTACTGATGATTCCAAAGAGAGGAGAATGGTGGGTATCATGTATTTCTCCCGGTTGTTGACTTATCCAGATGCAGCCAAATGTGAAGCCAGGAAAAAGACAAGAACAGGTACGTTTTTATATCACACTGGTGATCAGGACAGAGTTAAAATCACCCTCCATAACAGTTCACATCTGGTGCACGTCCCAAGAGACAAGTCAAGCGCAAGGCGAATGGCGCGAGCAGGTTTCAGTCTGGTAAACCAGTAAGACACCCTGTCAATGACACCCGGTAGTACTATATTGATTTTTCATAGAAACCCCTTGGTTCAACTCTACTGCCATGCGAGAGATGCGTAAAAATGAATTTGGAGTGCGAAACCTGGGAGACAAAAACGGGTAAGGTTGCACATACTTGCGTCCTCTGCAATAGGTGGAGGATGAAATGCATCCGGCCTGACCAACCGCATGCAACTACATCCACCACACCACCAGCCACACCCATGGCCACTCACTCCAAGATGAGAGGACAGGGCAAGACTGGTAGGCAGTCTAAATGCAAAGGCAAGTCTTTCATTTCTGGTCTTGCGGATATACTAATCAATCATTTTAGATACAAATACTCGGCTTCCTACTCCCATCCCAGAGGAACCAGATGTCGATGTTGACATGGTTGATGACGCTCCTGCAGTCACAAGCACCAGTCTTCCTGATGCTGCCCAAGATCCAGCGCCTTTGGCATCTGCTGACGATTTCTCTCCAGATCAGTGGATTGAACCTGGCAATGATAATATCCTTCCTCCAGGACCGGACATAGAGACACCTGGCGATATCCGGTACTCAACTATGTACCCGCCTTGCATTTCCACACCACTCTCCCCTGTCACCACTTCAGTACCCCTTGCATCCCACCGACATCATGGTCCTGTAGCTAATGTGGACACGGACGCCCTGTTGGCACAAATTCGGATCGATATGGAGGAACTCCACACACACAATGATTACCTGACCCATCATGTCACACTCACGGAGGTTTCTGGTAATGCCATGGCCATGCAGATCGACCAGATGGACACCCATTATTCAATGGAGTTAGCCGTGCAGAGGGGGTTAGTAGATCAGTTGGCTGTTGAAGTGAGCAATGTTACCCAGTACCTGAGGTTCAACCCCAGGGCCACTGCAGCAACGTCCTCAGCTTCACCTGCATTCAACCCGCTGTGGGACTTGGTCTGTCACTGGGGGTGAAAACCACCTT
>LVVM01000282.1:0-26220 GCA_001882365.1 Rhizopogon vesiculosus
GAGCCGCGGGTACGGCTATCACCAGCCCTCGCCGACTGACTCGGATGATATCGTCCTCTCGGATAACCGCTCCCAGCCCCCGCCTCAGCACCAGCACCAGGCCAAACCAGGCTTCTGGGCCCGACTCACAGGTGCCATGAGGGACAGGGATGAGCCAGAGCCAGACGAGCACACGCACGTGCGCGGCAGGCTCCCCCCACAACCCGCCCGTCCCAACGTCCTGCTCTTCGGCTCGCACGGGGCGGGAAAGAGCTCGCTTATCAATATGCTCGCTGGGCAAGAAGCCTCACGCACGTCCGACCAAGGCCACTCTGCGTTTGCGTTCGGCGGGTACGCTATCGACGTGGGCGGTAGGGAGGTAGTGCTGTGGGACGTGGTGGGGCTGCGCAAAAAGGATGGGGATGGGGAGGCGATTTCGGATGATGCTGCAAGGAACTTGCATTATTTGATACAGAGGCTGCATGGAGGCGTCAACCTCCTCGTGCACTGCATCAACGCTACGCATCCGGGCGACGCTGTGGAGGTTGATTACGAGGCCTTCTATCGCATCATCGGAGGTAAAAAGGTGCCTATCGTGCTCGTTGTGACAGGGCTAGAGGACGAGGATCCAATGGAGGGATGGTGGAAGATGAACGACGCAGAAATAAAGAAGCGGGGGATGTCGTTCGACGGGCACGCTTGCATCACCACTATCAGGGGGAAACCGCTCAAGAATGGTCCTGGGAACCGGTACGACGAGCAGTATGAGCAATCCAGGCTGGCTGTTAGGGAACTGATCAAGGCTAAACTTGGTGCGGCCGTCATCGTTCGGGAGGAAGGGAAATTGGCAGAGTTGAGGGAGCTCTTGCGAGAGCAGAACGCGATGGCGGCAAGCCAGAACGGTGATAAAGGAAAGAATGGGTGGGGTGCAGGAATATTGGGCAGTAGAGAAGTGAAAAGCGGGAACGGGAGCACACGGAACGAGGAGTGGGATGAGGATACAGCCGACAGAATCGAACGAGAGGGCAGGACAGCGTCATTAGCGTTGCTGGGTGGGTTGTTTGCAGTATTCATTGTCCTACAGTCGGGTATCATGAGTTGTATTTGATTACGAGGCATGGGTGGTTCTATCATATGCCAATCTCACTCACTGATTCATCGCACAAAATTTATGCTTGAGAAAGCTGAAGAGTTCATTGGAAGTGACCGATCCATCTGAGTAAGGGATTATACAAGATAATAATTTAGTACAACAACATACACACTCTGCATCTATGGGCTATACGCAATAAAGGTTGTCCATGAAATGTTCACGCATACTGCATAGAACCTAGGTCAGCATTATGAACCAAGGAACACGAACGAACAACTCACTCTTGTAAAGGTGCCCATGGTCATAAACGTTTCCTTCCTAGGAGCATCATTCTTCCCCCGATAAAGCGACTTGACCGCGTCGCTCATCCCAGCTTTCCTCTTCGCCTCTTCAACAGCAAGACTCTCAGCAAGAGATCGCGATGCCGCAGATATCTTGGGGTTCAAACCAGGTGCGGGAGAAGGTGGGTGGTCCTCTGGAGAACCTTTCTTCTTCTTCGCAGCGGCCTCGTCAACATCTGCACCAGCCTTACGTTTCTTGGACTTCTTCATCGGCTCTCGTGAACGACAAAGCTCCATCACGGCGCGCATACGTTCCTCCTCTTCCAAAGACGGATTTAGCATGAAAATATCAGACGACTTGGAGAATTTAGTCGCGCATTGTGGGCAGACTTCTAGCTGCTCGTCCTTGGCAGATGGAGAACCATTGCTCTCGTCAGCCGTAGCGTCGTTTCCGTTATGAGGAGATGATGAACCAAGGACGGTACGCAGGCCAGACTGAGAGAAGACACATCCGCAAGATAAGATGTAGACGAATGGCTGTCCGCCATTCATCTCTTTGAAGGTGAGCGGGCACACGAAGCGGGCAACATCGGCGGATGAGTCGGGAGGAGGCGGTGGAGATCTTGGGGTGAGTTTGAGGACTTTGATATCCTGTCGAGTGATGAGTGAGTTCACCTGCAAAGTAAGAGTGGAGACAAGAACGCACCTTCAATGAACGAATGTGTCCACATATCTTCCCCCCGTCTCCATAGGCGGTCTTATCGAGCAGATACTCGATAATGGCATCCTTGTTATATAGTTTTCCGAGAGCACAAGACGCGATGGGTTCTTGCAAGGGACGCTAGGAAGATTGTCAGATATTGAGCGAGCGCGACAAGATTGCCAGTGCTCACCTTTGAAAGAGCGCAGAAAAACCATCTTGCACGGGTCTGATTGGCCTTGTCAGCTTGTTCTGCCTTTGGCTTGTTCCTTACGAGGTCGCGTCTGTCGGGAATGCTGCCTCCATCATTGCCCATGTTGGTGGTACAAGTACAACCTTGTTGATGAGTAAGCGTCCAAAGTGCTACCAACTTCAAGTCATCTCCTCACTGCCGGGTGCGTTGAGCTGCTTCATCCACGACAAGCGTCGTTTGCCTCGAGCCTGCCCCTCTGGCAGCGCAATGCTGCAGGAACTCTCTCATATGGACCGCATCACTCAACTCCAAGATGAGATCCAGCGAGTAAGCCCCCTCTGAACCCCTGCTACAACGACTAACAACGGACAGTTCCTCACCATCATGTCAAGTACCATAGCCTACCTCACCGCCAGATCTACATTCCTCCAAGTCAGCGAGGAAATACCCATCACAAAAACCCGCAACCCAGATAAATACGATCCCCCAGAACTCTTCGAAGGTACGCGTCGTTCTGCGTACTTGCCATTAAATTAAATCATGCGCCAGCCAACAAGAAGGAGCTCGTTCAAGATCTGATCGTCAAGGCGAAGCAAATCGAGTATCTCATCCAGTCATTACCCGTCCCTGAACCAGAAGAGGAGCAGGTCAGGCGCATGGTTCTCGTACAGGTCATACATATCTGACCCTGGAACAGGCCAACCGACTTCAAGCCTTGGAACAAGAAATGCAAGACGCAAACGAAGAATATATCCAAGCCGTCGACCGTGCCAGTGAGCACATACCTTCATCTCTCCTCTGTAAACCGCACACTTACGCATATGTGCCTAGAGCACCTCCATCAACAAATCTCTGAATTTCTTAGGACGATGTTGGACAATGCAGACGGTCCTTCTTCGCTCAAAGTCGCTGTTTGAGGCCTTTACTTGTGGAATTCAAACTCTGCTCAAGTACGACGTCGAGCTGCACTATAACTCCCTCGGAGTCGCCATCGACCCACCTCATATCTGGCTGATCTAGGCCAAGCCAAACCTCGTTCTCGAGTACGCACCTAGCGAGTCATACTGAGTCATAGGAGCGTCAGGATGTACGCACACAGTAGTATCACGTCGTCATTACACACGATAACACATACTACAAATCCATATCATCTGCCAGTGTCTCAAATACTCCTGCCCAACAAGCCCCGCACCTTCGTACGAAAGCTTCTTCACTTTCCTGATCCGCAGGAAAACGGCACCCAAGTACTCAATGCTTCCGGTCTCCCTTGATGTGCGTCTGCATCTACCTGTTTTCTTCGAGCTAATTGGAGCGAACCGAGTCAGAGATACACTTTTTCCGGAAGGAGCTTGCCATCTCTTTCGTTAGGATGGAGCAGCCGATAAGCACCACCCTCAAGCACGTCAATGGCGAGACCTATCGCGGATCAAAGTACCGTACCATCGTCCGCTGATGTGCTACCGAGCAAAACATTAGGACAGATGAGGACATCAAATACGGCGTGCGCTCAACTACGATTATTTTCGGAGAGAAGATCCGACCTATTTCTGCTATGTTCTCCTTCGGTTATTCTATTGTGTCATACGCTGAGATCTGTAACGAACATGGCTACGCTACCCCTTTTCATTAGTTGGGGCAGTTCACCTTGCTTGATCCCTCGCCAGGATACTGAGGCAGTCTCCGTATTGAAAAGGGAACAAAACTGCATGATAAACGATCCAATTCCTGCGCAAGCTCGATCTTATGAGACTTTTATCGCGATCTTGTTATGCTTAGCTTCACAGTCGTCATTTGACAAAGATAGAGAGCACCAAGTGATAGATATTATCATACAGGAATATGCAGAGAAACACACCAACAGATAATGAAACCGGAGAAATGAACCAATAGATGGCAAACTCAAAGCGACAGTCACTGTTCAACCGATAATATACCATAGACGTATCTTACGCATAATCCTGGTATTAATATTCTTATACATAACTCATGTTTACGCTACATAAACATATAAATTCATATCATCTTCATCCCGCCTCAAATACTCCTGCTCAACAAGCACCGCAATCCTCTGCTTAATCACGCTGACCTCGGGCACGAAATGGCTCTTCACAGCATCGACCGTCTCGTTCTTCAGCTGCTCGTACAAAAGCTCCTTCTTCGCTTTCATAATCCGCACGATGGCAGCATCCAAGTAGTGCTTCCGGTCTCCCTCGATGTGCGTCTGCGTCCGCTTGTTTTCCTCGGGCTAAAAAATTAACAGGGCAGCGGATCAGATAGGCCCATCTTTTTCCAGAAGAAGAAACGAAGGCTCACCGTCTCTTTCGCCTGGATGGAGTTGATGTGCACTTTAGCGCGCGAATCGGTGAATTCAGCATTAAAGTAAAACACGTCGTCGTCATTCACTTCCTTCCCCACCGGCCGCTTCTTCAGCACCTTCTTGTTCGCGCACGCAAGACTCTGCAGCGTCCTCTTCAGCTCCGCATCGTCTGTGTTGTTCTCTGGTGTCAGTAACTGACGATAGCGTTGTATGAGAATGCGACTTGCCCATACGCGTCGCTTCTAGGATCTGTCTGTATCCGACGTCCGTCTCATCATTGAAGAGAAGGAGCACGACGGCTTGGTACAAGCTGACTGTGATGTCTTTGGGTCCAGCCGCAAACCGCGCCTTGAGCGTAGCACTCCCGAGCGAATGATCCCAATCGAGTTTATGTCCTTGATGTTTGATCTTGTAAAACGTTGTATAATCGTTCAAATCTGCTTGCATCTGTGTATTACACCCTGAGTTCAAGTGGACGCAACCAGTCCACCATCACTCACCGAAGGCGGTAGGTCCACGTCTTTCTTCCGCGCGACGAACGGCCAGACGCTGCGCTGCAGAACCATAACAGAAAGCTTCTGCGCAGGATTATCGTCCGCAATGCGACCGTAGTACTCGCGCATGCTATCTCGCGACAGCGCAAGGTCGTTGAACATATGATCGCCCATCCCAAACTCCGGATCATACACTGCGAGAACACACGATCAGCACGAAAGGGCGCTCCACCACGATCATGCCACATACTCTCTTTGAGCTTCTTCAGCATGGCTTTCTCGAAATCATCCGATGCGCTGCGTTCGAGCAACAGCCTCTTTGCCAGCGCGCGATGATAGAACGTCCTGAAGACATCCTTGTCATCCGTAAACCTGTATAGCGCAAGGGCAGCATCTAACAGCGCCTCGAACGCAGTATCCGATATACCGCGCTGTCCATGGCGCATGAGCCTATCGACATGCTTCGCGATCAGCTCAGCAGGCTTATTGCGCCGCGCCTTGAATCCCTTCGCGAACGCGTCGATGAGCGCATATGCAAAGTCTTGATTGGTTTGGTTCCTGGAGGGATTGACGAATGCCTCGCTGAGCACCGTGTCTGTAAAAGACTTGAATTGGAGGAGACGGTCGACCATTTCGTCATCTTTGGATGCATCTTTGACGATGTCTTGTACTGTTTTCTGGAGTAGAGCACCCATGTGTCAGCTGCGTGGGCTGGGAGAACGAGACGAAAGAGCCATGCCTGGACGTAGGTCTTGAACTCCCTGCAGAGCACAGGTAGACCATCCACCGAGGAAAACGTCGCATATGCATGTTTGAGTTTAGCCGTCCCCTGTTGCTCCATGAGCGGTCCGACAACTGAAACAATGTCGTTTAAGCTATAGATGACTCAGGAGATGGAGACGCAACCGACCTTCTTTGGCCATCCACTCCAGCCTTCCCTCGTAAAGTGCACGGATAGTGGCGTCCTTGACCAGCGCGACCGTGCCATCCAGCATCACATCATTCGCTCTACCTTCCTCCTCGTTGCTGCGCTCCTTGCAATGTGAGAGGAACTCCTGTGCGCTCACCTCCTCTACCTCGACTTTCCGATGCGACTCCGTGGAGAAGTATGCATGTGTCTGCTCGACGAAATAATGTTTGAATAGAGTGTCATATATGTTGTGCGTGACGAGGTGAGAGATGAGCGCTTCGAGGAAGGGACGGTGGATGTGTACTAGCCTGCTTTGATGAGTGAGGGCTCTGTAGGATTATAGATAGTTCGTACCTCTCGTTCCTCTCCCATGTAACCCACGTGAGGATTCCTGTTCGAAGCCTGTGAACAATAAGATCGCCGAAGATGCGCTCTCTGAAGAGCTTAAAGGCGAGATCACTGAAGTTCTGAGGGTCAGCATACGAAACAGAAATACCTCATACGAGGGAGGACGAACTGAGTGGAAATAAGACTGGGATTCTTGAGAACATAAGCACGATCTAGATAAGTGAGAAGTAATTGTAATAATGCCTTGAAAGAGGAATCAACTCATGGAAGATGATTGAAATCGAGGGTGAGCACTCACCACTTGCGTTTCAAACCACGCGCACGCCTCGACGAACTGGCCGATCCACTCTACTGGTTCCTTGTTGGCAGTCTCAAGCTCTCGCGCAAGGCGCGTGACGCATTGATCGATTTCGGCCTTGAGCGTCTCATACAACACCTCGCCTCTCCCGGCAATGCACACCACGCCCCGACAGGCAGTGTAGATACCCTCATACGTCGCCTGGAGCTCATTAGATTCTTTGGTCAACAGCTGCCTGATGCTGTGCCTGAGCAGCACAAACGAGCGATCATACACCTTGGTGAGCGCGGACCCGACGATACCGCCTAGGTTGCGTTATGTTATATATCAGAATTCGCTTATAAGAACCGTGAGGAGAAGGATGGAAGGACGAACCTGTGAAGCCATGGACCTGGATTTTAATCGGCCCAGTTCTGTCGGGGTTCTTGCCTTTGAGACGATCGCGAGACCTAGAAGCAGAGCCAGAATCAGAGTCGGTGTCCAAGCGGGGTGTTTTGCGTGGATTGTATGTGGACTGGGCGTCGATGTCGACTGCAGAGGATCGGTAGGCTGTGAATGCTTTGGAGGACTCTGGGAGGGTGAGCAGGCTGATCAAATCAGTCATAGTTTGGGGCTGGAATGGGTTTGATGACACGAGGTGAGGCTCAGGCTCAGTCGCGAGTCTTCCCATCCACGTGAACCACCTTCCTTTTGATTTGATAGGAGCTGGATGATCATTCAAGCCCCACAACACCCGCGGAACTATGTCTAGATTCTAACCCAACCCGGGGGGGCAGGGTCGAGAACCTACCAATTAAAGCTTGTTCGCGTCTCAAGTCCTCCTAGTAGGTCTTTCGATCATCTGAGACACACAAGCCTGTCCCAATTCTGATGCTAGTTCAACACGCCCCTGCGAACACATGCATAGTATGGTAAATTTTATCTGCTCACGGCATTGGAAGTCGTCTCAGGTCTGTCAAGTCGGGCAAGTAAATAATTGGTTGCACTGTGTGGAATACAAATGAAGATATGAGCGCAAAAAGTACCAATCAGTATCGTACCAAACCAATGAGAAATGCAAAGTTGTCAGCGAAACGGTCGTACAAACGAAACCATAAATCAAACCGAAATGTGGGTGCGAGCAACATTAAAATGAACTGGTATAGTACACAAGGTTGCACAGCAGCTTGATCAATGATAACATACGCGTACGGAAGACTAGAGAAAAAACATACAACACAACACTCTTCACATTAGGTAAACGAGTGCTCAACCAGCCAGTCGTTCAGGTGATGCGGGTGCGGGCTTCCTACATTAGATAAGCCCGCGAAGAAGGAGTTCTGGCGGGTTTTGTGACTTCTTGGACATCCGTGCCTAGCCGTGTGGTCCAAATCACCAAATAACGGTGAATTAGATTACAACATGATTTCGCGGATCTTGACGACGGGAGAAGAAGAACATTAGCATTCGTGCGAAAACCTCCCGATCCGAGAGGGGGCGCTAAGCAGTATAACTCACATTCTTGCTGATGACGGCACTATTATTTTCAAAGAAGACCACAGAAATAGGATGATTATGTATTGGGCAGATAGGAGAGATTCGATTGGAACCGCAATGCAAAACAATTCGTGTATGCAAAATTGTGTGCCCCGACATCCAAGATGGCGATAGAGTATGTGTTTGCAGTAGGACAGCGAGATGACGTTGATGATGAGATGGAGCATCGAATAAATGGAGAAACAGCAAAAAGAAACATCAAATCAGTGCTGCGACTTCGAGATTGGATCGGAGAATGATGCTATGAAAGGAAAGGAGAAAGGCGTGATGGGGAATAGATGAGCGTACGATTGGATTGACATTAATCAAGTCATTGGCGGGTGGGGAAGGATCAATAGAAAGAAGGACTCACTCTGTAAAGTAAGCGATCAGTGATTCCATCTTGATAATATTAACACCGCGACGAACCTTCTACAGCAGCCATTACTACTCGTAACATCTCCGTATCCGTTGCGGTCGTTACACTTGCTACAGTTAAAGGCCGCACCTTCAAAAGGAAGGAGAAGACGTACTGGATATAAATTTCGCGTTCTTTAGAACGTCCGGCCTTGTGGGCCAAGCGCGTGAAACGCCGCTTAAAATAATCTCGTCCAGCTTTGGCATCCCCCGGCTCCCCCTCGTAATCCTGGAGTACCGTCAGTATGAAAAGCCGGCCGTAGAAAGGTGACTAACCGGAAAGAAGTTTTTGATGTCAGAGTGGAGGATCTTTTTTCGGAACAGATCATCCTTGTTTAGGAAGAGAATCTGATGGCACCACGTGGGTAAGACTTTGAGAATCACGAAGACACACTGACGTACTATTGACGTCTGCTTGAACCATTGCGAGTGACATATTGAGTCCCATATGGTCATGGCATCTTGCATTTGGTTCTGTAACAAGGGTTCGTCCACGGGAAAATGAGGCTAAGTGCGAGAGAACTCACCGCATCCCGATCCTCGACGAGGCATTGATCATACCCACTTAGACTGACCAGAAATAGAATGCTGGTGACATCTTGGAAACAGTGAATCCATTTTCTCCTCTCGCTCTTCTGGCCACCAACGTCGACCATAAGCATTTCGTGGTCTTTGAGATGAAACGTCGTCTCGGTTATCCCGATAGTGCGAGCTCGACACTGTACAATATCCTGTTCCGTCGGTTGATATGACGGATCAAACAACCTGTCCAGGTCAGGGAAAAAGTACGATAGGCTGGGTAATGAGACTTGTAAGATGGACAACGCAAGGCACAGAGCATGCGGCGTACTTTTCGGGAAGAGCGGCCTCATTCCCTCTCCCATACGCCTCTTGGACCCCGCTGTCGGCCCAAAGATCCTTCAGAGGCTCGTGGTATGCGACAGGAAATGACTCGTGTTCACGAATATCCCGAGCATTCTGGATGAGTTCCACGTGTGGTAGGTGCTCCTCCGCAATCTCGAGCCCCATATCCTCCATGGCATCGAAGACGTAATTCATGCCCGTCGTGAGGTTATTGAACACTAGTCGACGGTAACCCTCAATTTCACCTGCAGAGAAGGGCACCTGATGAATCAGTCGCATTTGCTGCGAAAGAAACTTTGTGAACGGACGCAAAGTCAGCTAAGGGAGACCCTACCTTGAGAATGGTCGATTTTCCTGAGTCGCCAGAGCCAAGGAGAAGGACCTAGGAATCATGCATAAGAACCACGACATGCGAGAATTGGGTATTAAGCATACTTTGACCTGGGCGGACATCTTAGCCTTTGCCTGTGAATAGATAAGGTCAATATCGTGTTGCCAGTGAGGTGAGGGCGAAGCTCCTCATGGCATGAAGGTACTCACTTCCTTGAGATATCTCTCTGCTTCTTTGTGCTTCCGCTTATCCTCGTCCGTGATATCTACCATCCCCCCTGATGACATGCACGCCCCCATACCTCTACAAAATATCGACAAAGCTGGACAGAAAGGAATGCAGGCCCTAAGGCTACGAATCAGGATACAAGCGAAGAGAATATGGACGGCGAAGGAGAGTTGGGATTATCACACTGCAGCAGCGTGGTGTGTGAGTGGAGAGATATCAAATGCCGAGAAGACCAGAAACAAGTATCAACAGTGATCCGTGTGTGTGATGGACGTTTCACGCTAACAGAGCGCTAGGGAATGACGACGTCCTAGCACGAGCTCAGGGAAGCTAGGTGAAGCTTGAAGCTTGGAGGGTCCTTGGAGACGCTGGATGGACCAGATGAAAATGTTGTCAAACCCTCGGCCAGTCGGGAGTCGGCTATGGTCTTTCAAAGCCAGCAATTTTTACCTCCTAATCCCCTTTAATCAATCATTTTATTTCGAGCATGCAGACTCTGGTCACTACAACCTGGTTTCTAACTCATATGGTGCTCTTTGCATCTATGCCGATATCTAAAAGGCTAAATCCCCTGCAATGTGATAAGATCTGCTAGTACAAAACCCTGATCATGAACTAGATTCTCAGAATTAGTACACAAAGCCTGGGAATTAAAAATCTCCTCAACCAAGCCTTCCAACCATGACAACACGGCTGTAGGGCTGCAAATACGTGGCTACTCCAGCTACTGCAACGTGAGGAGACTCCCTGGTCACGCCTTATGTGGTACAGGAATAAATGCTGGCTGTGCAAGCCTAAGGGAATTGGGCTAGCATTGAACCATACCCCAGAAAGTTGATCGTCAAGCGTTGATCCGACTGGGAATAGAAGGGTCTTCGTAACGTGAGGCCCCATCGACGGCCGCCCAATCACTAGTGCGTGGAAGCTGATGCAGTCTCAGTGCTTACCACTCACAGGAAAAATCATCTCCCCCATGGAAAAGAGCCAGGACCATATGGGACTTTGTCTATGAGAAGTATTAATGACATGCGTCCCACGAGATATAGGCTATCATAGCTCTCGCGGGAGTCCCATGAACTGACCCTCTCTCTCGGAGTCCGACGAGGACGGCATCAGCATATAGCGGAATGAATGCCGCCCTATGCCGCCGCAATGGCGGGACGGAACCATCCGAAATAGGCGCCATGGCCCATGGGACCGGACTGACCCTGCAGTAACGACCTGGAAGCTAAATACTTCGCTTAATCACGCGGAGATGCCTGGGGATGCTACTATAGGACATGTCAGCGACAATCATTTGAATGGCATTAGTATGACTGTCAGCCCAAGTCAAGGGATCGCATGAAGCCTTCCTATGGGCGCCCGGTGGTCATGCTGTGGTTTATCAAATGAGCTGAGTAGCGATTAGTATCTGCTTGTCAATAATAACTATGCAACAGATACTTACCGGCATACCACGCTTTGCTGCAGTAATACAGTGAGTGATCCATGAATTAGGGCCCATCGCCATGGGTCATTGCAGGTCATTGCCCACTGTCACTGGCTCCCCTTGTCTCCCCTTACGGTGACAAACCCACTATATCCTGTTGTTGCACTCCTCCAACCCGAGTTAAATTTTCAATAGATACAGGTTCGGCATCAGGTTCATCATAACCATTTGATCGGAACAGGTAGCACTGTGCCACCGAATAAGCGCCTACATATAAGCGCCGAACACTGCGGAACGTTAACAACAGGTTAGAAAACAGATCAGCACTTGTCTAGTCTAGATGGGGTTTGGAAAGTTCTAACTAAAGTCCCCGACTTCGGCGGAACCAAATTTGCCTGAGTTCCGATTATGCTCAATCTACTTTTTACTGCTCACGAATTCCACATCCGACGGTAATACATTTTAGGCAGAAATATACCGGCAGGAATGCAAACAAAACCTTCGAGAGAGAAGAATCCAAAGAGCAATTACTTATAGTAAGATGTATGTATAGGTTCGGGCTAGTGATGTGATGATCCGAGTCACGCCACCCCAAAAGACGGCGTCTACACGCTGTTTTCGAATCGCGGTAGCATATGCTCAACTTGTCAAGAACCACCACTCTCCAGATCTACATTTATTTGCCTCAGGCAGGCAGTTAGGATAGGCAGGAACGCTCACATAAGTAGAAGATATCATTGGTTAACGCAAATGGAATTAATAATCTCGTGTCTGTTGAACAGGGGTGGATCCAACGTGACAACTGAGACTGAGAAAAAGTCAGCTAATTCCGGGAGTTCAGCGCTGAAGCTTGACATCCAGTGACGACCCCTCATACCCACTGGATGATCTGATCTTCATCACCTCGTTCCTCAAGATCATCGTTCGAAACAGGCACAACACGAACATGCACTGCAAAAATCCTTGCGTATTAACACCCCCCTGTGATGCTCCTACTTATTGTTCTGTACATTAGAGTCAGGGTATTGACTGTATACTCTTCCGAGTAGATCGTGAACTAGAATCCATGGTGTCCATAGGGTAGCTACAACTCTCATCGAAGGCATTTGCCTGGACTCGTCGAGCGAAGGTGGGTCCGATCGATAGTGTCTCGACCTCGGTGTCTTCTCCATGCGTCAGGCCAAGGCCGATACGGGCGATGAGAAGAAGAGGTGCCAAGGTCTAGAAGGATGTGAGACTAGAAAGAGGAAGACGCATAAAGTACCCACAGCAATCTGGATACCAACGTTGAGTGCCACGATACCGCTTAGGTTGCCAGACATCACCAGAGTGCTCAGCACTATGATGCTGCTGGTATAGAGTGCACCGGATTCCATGACGGTATATATGGCAGCTTTGTAGGTATTGTGCCTACCAGTCAAATCAGACACAATTCGACCCGCGCGCCAAAGACGATATACGATTCCGGAGGTGACAGCAACAGTGATAGCAAGATCGAACGCGAAACTAGCGTTCACAAATTCGCGGACACGATGTGAGAACAGTTGACCGGACTGAAGTATCAGAGCCCAGGCCGTAACAGTAGTAGCTATGCAAGGGGGAGGGTGATGTGAGCAGTCGATTTGAGAGCGACTTAACTTAGCAAGCATACCGGTCTGTGCAGCTTGCAGAATTATCTGGTGACATCAACATCGATAAAGAAGTGTAGCTCGTAGGATGGAAATAGATCTTACCATGACAGTAAGGATCCATTTTTTATGCCAAATCACATAAAGCCTCCAAATCTGTTGTTGCAGGTGTTAGGCTGAACACCTCCACAAGCCGGAAGTCACCCACTAGCATTAAATTTAGAGCCAGTCCCTGACAGAAGGAACGATAAGCCGCAGTCCACGGGAAAAGTACAGTACTCACATTAAGAACATACAATATCCCCATTATGAACGACAAGAAAGTGCTTCTGAAGAGGTACAGGATACTTCCATCAGAGACGGATATTATAGCAGGATTCGTGAAGGCCTGCAGAGAACGAAAGAGACAGAGGAAGTTGTGTACTGTCGCGATTGAAATGTGAAAAATGCATGAAGGAAGAATGATCCTGAATCAGAGGTGAGTTAGGTGAGTACCGGGCGAATGATTCGACAAGCAATTACTAAGAACCAATGTGCCTTTCCTTTACGATTCGAGAGGATATACATACACATGCCAAAAAGCACGCAGCTGGTGGTAGAAATGAACCTAGTAAAAATTTTCCCTTCCCCCGAGTCACTGGCAGAACTCACTTAATTCCTTGAGGCGGAATATGATATATCAGCACCCAACCTTGCGTTGCCTAGCAGAAGGATGCATACCGTAAAGTATAGACTCTAACCATGCTGCGGTTATGAACATGCGGTCGATGGGAGGTAGTGCCATTATTGTCGTCTGGTGAGCGGAACAACCGGTTTGCTGAACGGCTTCGTTGTCATAAGGTATGAGCTGGTGTCTCAGAGATACGACTCGGAGATGCTTACAAAGCGCATGCACCGGGGCGGCACGGCGGCACTGTTCGCTTTCTATGATCGACGAAGTGCTACCGGCGGCACTACGGGTATGAGAATGACATGGGGGAATCCCCAAGGGATCCCGCCCCTAATGCTGATGCCACCTGCTCATGGGGTATTGTATTGGATGCTTCTAGCATGGTTAGATCGGAAAGAGATAAGTAGAGAGTGCCCTCTCACAATACATCGTCTTGACCTCAGTTTTGGTTGGCCCGTTGAGAGTGATCTTGAAAAATTTTTGTCAGTGTTCTATGACGATATTTCATTTTTCTACAGCCAAGCTTAAAATCATTTCCAAATCCATTCACTGAAGTTGTATCCTGAAACATGCGATATGGTCCACTAAAACAAGTTGTAGGAGGTCGTAGTCACGGCAGAAGGAAGAAACGTAATAAGCGCTGAACATAATCTTTACTTAGAAAGTCCTCCTTTAACCGAGTCATACAATAATCTGAAACTACCCCAAAGATCACTGCCGCTACTACTAGCTGGTCTCAAGTCACGTCAGTAGGCTATACCCCAAGAGCTGCCGCCTTCTCGCATCCGAAACTCAGGTTCTTGAGCCTGCTGGAGCTTGACAAGTAGTGACGACTACTCTCTCACCCAGTGATGATGATGATCGTTCGATACCAGAGTTTCATTGACGCAGTTATTAAATACAGACGCAGCATGAACATGCAATACAAAAACCCTACTTTTAACATATCTACCCCTCACCTCCCCCTCTACCATGCGAACATCCTAGCCAGTCTTCTTTACACCAGAGTCATGATATGACTGCGCGCTCTTCTGAGTTGATTTCGAACTAGAATCCACGGCGTTGATAGGGTAGGTAGAAATCTCCTCCGTGATATTGACCTGGACAGGTCGAGCGAAGGAGGGTCCCGCAGCTGATAATGTCTCGGACTGCTTAGAATCTCCGTGCGTCACACCAAGGCCGAGACGGGCGATGAGAAGAAGAGGTGCCAAGGTCTAGAAGAATGTGAGACTAGAAGGAGGAAGATGTATAAAATACCTACAGAAATCTGGATATTAACGTTGAGTGCCACGACACCAGCCAGGGAGCCAGAGATAACCAGACCGGTCACTACTACGATGCTGGCGGTATAGATTGCACCTGACTCGATGATGGTATATATGGCAGCCTTGTAGGCGTTTTGACCACCAGTCAAATCAGACACATTGCGGCCCGCACGCCAAAGACGGTATGCGATTCCGGACGTGACAAGAACGGTGATAGCAAGATCGAACGAGAGACCAGCGTCCACAAATTGCGTGGTGCGTCGTAAGAAAACTGGACTGGTCCGAAACAGTAGAACCCAGGCCGTAACGCTAGTCGCTATGTGTAGACGGGTAATGTTAGCACTCAATTTTGAGAGCGACTTGACTTAACAAGCATACCGATGTGTGCAGCTTCCAGAGTCAACTGGCGAATACAGATATCGATAAGGAAGTATAACATGGATGGACATAAATCTTACCATCACAATAAGGATCCAGCAGTTATGCCAAACCACATAAAGCCTCCAGATCTGTTGTCGCAGCATTAAGTTGAACACTTCAATAAGCCGGAAAGTTACTCACTAGCAGGAAATTTAGAGCGAATCCCTGACAGAATGAATGATAAGGCGCGTTTCACTAGAAAAATATGATACCCACATTGAGAAGATGTAATGTCCCACCTGCAAAAAACAGCCCCGTGTGCCTGACGAAGTACAGAGAACTTCCATCTGGGACAGATACTATAGCAGGATTTGTGAAGCCCTGCAACGAACGAAAGAGAGTGATGATGTTGTGTGCTGTTGCGATAGACATATGGAAAGTGCATGCAACAAGAGTGATCCTGATTCAGAGGTGAGTACTGGCGAATGATTTAACAAGCAGTACTACGAACCAATGCGCCTTTTTTCTCCGATTGAACAGGATATAAATACATGTGCCATAAAGCACGCAGCTGTCGATAGAAATTAGCCTCGTGTAAGCTTTTCCCCTTCTCCGAGTCCGAACTCACTTGATTCCTGTCGGGCAGATTATTAGCATAATCCCTACGCTGCCTAGTAAAGGAAGCATACCGTAGAGTATAGACTCTAACCACGCCGAGGTTATGAACATGCGGTCAACGGAAGGTAGCGCCATTGTTGTCGGTCCTGATCAGGTGAACAGAACTCGAGGTTGGCCTTATAAACCTGTTTAGCCTTCGTTGTTTTACCTTCAGGGGCGATCAATGATCGAATTGGGTATCGGTGGCGCTGATAATCTGGGGTGCGAGATCGCCCCTAATATAATTATTTTGGCCTATTGTACACTGTGGAACGGAAAAAGAAAGAAATGACGACGATAGAAGATCTGAACGTGTCTTGTAAAAGCTGAAGTCGACATTGGGGCGGTCAGTCTTCACTGCGAAGGTGAAACATGCGTCCAAATAGAGCCACTTGTGCACTAAGAACGGTTCGACGTACTCACTGTATAGATAGTAGGCTATACCAGTTGTAGCGAACATGGTCTACAAGTTCTAGTCCACGCCCAGTGGAGAAAAGCGACGTTCAAGAAGGAACAAATGCCATGAAAAGCCACATATTTGAGCAGCGAAGTCGCCACCATGTTGTGCTACACCGCCCAATACACAGTGACCTTGGCAGTCTGAATGTGGTTTTCGGGGTCGGGAAAACGGGATCGAACCCGCAGTGAGATACAATCTCCTGATTGCATATCGCGCACCAGTTTAGCCGCTTCTGTGGCCCTGGCAAGTTCCTTGTCACAGGAACCATCGAGGAAGTTCCAAACAGTAGTAGAGGTAAACCCCTTGTTAAAGGAATCACGAAAGTGCCAGACAACAGTGTGCTCCGCTGTCTGGCTGATCGCAGCAACCGCTTTTTGACATATCCTGTCATAAGGGAGGAGGGGTTTAGAGGCGGTGTCTGGGTCAATTTCCTCGAAAAGAAGATGTGCCGGCCATTCCACAATGTCATTCGTGAATATAGGCGTTTGTAATTTCTCTATGAAAACGTCCAACCATATATGCGATGAGCCAAACGTCCGAGGAAACTGCGCGGCCAAATCGTGATGACACCAAAGCTGGAACTCGATTTTCCTGCATGGACGCGATATCGTCGGCGAAGGGTCTTCCGGATGACCCACCAACAGCTTCTTCGTCCAGGCTGCGCCACCGTCCTCGAAGTCCTTCCCAACGAGGCTGAAGTCGCCCTCTGTACCGTGAATGCCAAGAGGGGGTGTTCTCAAATACAACAAATATTCTTCCTTCTTTCCGTCCCTGCGAATAGGAACGGTGGAAGGGGGTTCGAGATAGACTGAGCTGCTTGCCCAGTATGATGCCTCATCGATAATCCTGTCAATAAGCTCTATAGGAAGCTTGGGCTCCAGATATCTTTTCAATCGGAGGATATCCACGACGGACGGAGCTGTCTGATACTCAGTTGAGCCTTCTGCGTAATGATCAGTCAACTTGATGAGATCGTAATGCATATTTGAAGATGAGTAACCCTACCTGTCTGCAAGGATCTGTGATCCATGCGGATTTCAGAAAGTTAGACGTGATGGTTAAGACTCAGTGGGCTATAGATAATTATTAACGGGAGATCGTTTTACACAGCCACCAGCGCTTGCCAATCAATAATTTATCTTCACCATTGCTCCTGCCTTTCGCTTACGTCGCGTCCTCAAAGCCATAACACCGTGTCACGATGGTTAAGAATCCTCGAAAACGTCAAAAGACGGGCAAAGTCCAACATGAAAAAGTTCCTCTAGGTGCTAAAACTGCCCTCCTCGATGACGCCAGTAAAGACGATGAGGAGAGGCGTCTGGAAAACTTGCTGTTTGGTGTCCCATACGCTCCTGGGAAGTCCGGGAGGGAAATCTTGGTTGTCTCTGATGAGGAGGCAGACGATGGTCAACTTGAAGGTGGACGAGAGTTTGAAAATTTACTCGACTCGGATGTATGTGCAGACCTACTGGAAATTACACTTCATCATTGATATAATCTGTAGCTTTTTTTTGTGGACGATAACGCTGGACCATCCGAGACTAGCCACGCTCCAGAAGAATATCTACAGTCTGATGCGGAAGATGGCGAGAATCTCATAACACCCGAGGTCCCAGAAAGTGACGAAGACGAAGAAATCGCTGGTCGCGAGGAAATCCCTCTGCACCCCAAGAAACCGAAAGCTCCCGCATGGACAGACCCGGATGATGTAAACGTACAAGTCTCACTTGCCTCAAATAATCGCCTTCGCAAACTGCGTGATGCGCCCTCTGACGATACAGTTGGGGGACGTGAATACGAGCGCAGATTACGCAGACAGTTCGAACGCATAAACCCAACTCCGGACTGGGCTTCCAATGCACGGAAGAAAGGTGGACGTGTGAAGAGGCGACGACCCTCGGTTTCTGGATCCGAGAGCGGAGAGGATGTGGTGCCAGAACTTCTAGCATCAACGGGTGGAATCTTGGGCACAGCGAAGTCAAGACCTATACCCCCTAGCACACTCTCCATTGAGCGATTGAGAGATGCCAACCAAGCTGCACCAGCGGAAGGCGAAGTGAAAACGGTTGCATTCCACCCTTCGCCCCACATCCCAGTCCTGTTGACCGCCAGCGCAGACCGTCGCCTGCGGCTTTTCCATGTGAGAGTTACCCCCGGTATTTGCGTGCTCAACCCTGATCTTTCCTCGCTAGATTGACGGTCTCACGAATCCTCATGCCCAAACTCTCCACATACCATCGCTTCCCATTTCCAATGCCGTTTTTCATCCCAGCGGCACGTCTATACTGATGACTGGCCCCCGACCTTTCTACTACACTTACGATCTTCAGTCTGGCGCATCCCATCGCTCTCCTAGGGGCTTATGGGGCACTACATTCTCGTCGTCGGGTCGCGCGGACCAAGGCACCATGGAGGTTTCTTCCTTCAATCCAACAGGGGACATTCTCGCCGTTGCGGGTCGACGAGGTCAAGTTCACCTTGTCGATTGGAGGTCAGGTGCCGCACAGGTCATAGGCGGACTCAAGGCAAACTCAAACATCCAGTCTCTGTGGTGGTCGAGAGCCGGAGCAGGCGAGCTTTTGGGCTTGACGGAAGATTCACAGGTTTATGTATGGGATATCGGGCAGCGCAAATGCGTGAAACGGTGGCAGGATGAAGGCGGGTTCGGTAGTCGAATATTCGGTGGAGACAGTCAAGGAAAATATTTGACTGTTGGGTAGGTCCTCTAGTTTCGGCTGAGCGCCATTCACACTGATGATGTGGTCACCAGTTCAAACACAGGTTTACTCAATGTCTATAATGCAGAGAGTACGATTGATCTTCAGGAAGCCAAGCCAAAGACTTTGAAGACCATAGGGAACCTAACGACGAGTATCTCGACGTTGCGGTTCAACCACGATTCCCAATTACTTGCGATGGCAAGCAACGTTAAAAAAGATCAGATGCGGGTGGTACGTCGATATTGCCTCTATCACAAACATTCGTTCAACCTGATGCATCCCTACAACAGGTTCACCTCCCGTCCTTGACAGTGTTTGGAAATTGGCCCACTTCAAGTACCCCACTGGGACATGTCACCTCCATCGATTTCTCCCGGGAGAGCGAGTACTTAGCTATTGGCAATAATCGCGGTCGTGTACTACTCTATCAGCTGCGCCATTTCACCCAGCAATAAAAATACAGCAATGACCCGTCCTGGTCTTTGCTAATATCAATAGAAGATCTACACCGAACATCATACCAGTTGCAAGGCTGAAGCTATGAGGGTCATGATAGTATCAAGTCGGGTGCGGCAACATTGATTGAACATGAATAGCATCTCACAGCCATGAAGAATATTTTATCTGAAACGGATCACGAATGCTGTTTCGGACGGGCGAAATGATTGCATGTAAGTTTATTCGGAAGTCATTACTAGGCTTGGGTCACGTCGGATGTATGTAGCTTGCTGCAGATTCAACGTGGCTATGTCGAGTTTGACCCGAAAAGAAATGCCATTCGCGAGGACATGCAGGTACACAGTCAATTGGTCTTTGTTACAGATACAAGAACAACTGCACATAGAAGACATATACAGTGCGACCTGGGTGCGAACCTAAAGCGGTTTGACGGTCGTGCGACGTCTTCATCTAGTCGGGTAACGTGCCAGTATGTCGCTATAGGTGGCCGAGATCTATTGCAGGATGTGGTAAAGCCTGTTTCTTCCAATGCGCTCCTGCCTACCTTGTCTGCGCGTTGCTTTCCATCTGGAACGAAGCGACAGAGAACAGTGGAGCATTCGAACCAACGCTTTGCTTCATCAACCATAGATGCACTGAGGTAGACAAGTCCTGCGTCAGCATACACGACATGAGATATTGACTGACTGAAGACACTCGAGGCCAGTGTTGTACGCTGTGCTCAGAAGCCACTGACGCTCGTCCAGAGGATAGAGCTTCCGTACAGATGAGTGAGCCAATATACACCGATGAACTAAAAATCTACCAGATCACCTCCGTCCCTGGCCTCGCCATGCTCCTCCAGTACAGCAATCGCTCGGTCCACGTAGCCAATTGCCTTTGATCGATCGGATCCTGTCGCTCTTGTCAGTAGAATAGTGCACATCGCTCGGAGCCACCGGGAGAATTTTTCCAGAGAAAAATGCCCGCGGACTAAACAGGCATGGAGTGTGGCCTACGGTAAAAAGGAGTATTAAGCAGTCCACGACCTTCCTGCGCGGACCTACCTCTAACGCTGCAAAAAGGACTAGGCACGACTAGTGTAAGCTTTGATCGTGAGGTCGAACGCGATATTTACCATGCACAGGGCAGTTTTTGTCCTCCCACTAGGAGTAATGTCAAAGAAATGATATATGGAAAGAGCTAGCATGTCTCACCAGTGTGTCAGCGAACGCCTCATACGTTTCCAATGAATCACGGTCGCAGCGAGATGCATCCTATACGCAGAATGAGTTTTGGACTGTCCGATTCTAACAGGAAATTATAGCCGTGCTTCAATGGTGGCTAGGACTGTGTCCCAATCTGACAGGCGAGACGCCGATTCGACTATGAAAATTCGTAAAATCTGCAAAGACGACTCAAGTCGAGGAACCTCCTCTTGTGGGAGCTTGTCCTCTCGCAAAACCTTGATGATACGCTGTAATGATTGATTGATCTCGCTGAACAGCTCGCGATGCTTCTCAGGCTAGAAGAATTCAGCAAAGCTTCCAAAGAGAATTTTTAACATACTTCGACCGTTCCTGTTTGTGACAGTAAACGTCTGAAAGACATAACTATGCAAAAGTTAAGGTCGTTGTGGCCTTTCTGAGATGGATCGATAATACATACCACGGCCTGAGGCGGATGCAAACGAAGCATTCACCAAGTAAATGTGAATTGTGTTGTCCCCTTCCACAGGTGCATGTAGTATGTAGAACTCGAGAAGCTGCGACGGAATTCAACCGAAAAATAATAATTATCAAAAAATGACTAACTAGTCTCGCTGCGTCAAATATGTCAGATATTTGACCTTCTCTGTCCTCCCAATCTGAACAAGCTTGGATAGCACAATTGTATGCACTTCTCCAGAGCCAGGATATATCTCGGATAATCATCGCAGGTGTCTCAGAGGATTCTGCAACAGTCACCGCTGTAGTGTTCCTTGCGTTAGAATGTGCTCATGATTCGTAAGTTTTGACTAACCGATCTTCAAGTAATGGACTAATGCCGCCGCTAACCGATCCCTAACCGGAATATTTAGCTATAAATCGGCGCTCAACATCGCAAACCCACAAATCGGCAACAGGATCTGCAAGGAACTTGATGATAAGCCTTATAATACACCTTATCAACGTCATGGCTTCGGTAATGCTCCCCACTTTCTCGCGGGTGTTGAGCGTGTCAAGAAGAGCCTTCAAAACATTAAGAAGGAGGTCTTTCATGTCCAAGTCATGCGCAAGCCGGCAGGCTAATAAAATCATCTTGCGGTCGAAGTCCACGGCGTGAACCACATTGCAAATCGATTGTATCGCTGATAGATAGAAAAAATCTGGTCAATCTGAGGCGAACAGCGCTTCTTCAGAATGACGACACCTTCATCTTCCAGTCCTGTGATGAAGGAATGAGTTAAAACCGTGCCGTCAAGCTACGCGCGCAAACCTTGATGCACGGCAATAAGAAAGGTCACATATTGCGTAGTGGCGTCCCCGTCAGGACAGCGTCGGATGATGGAGCCAGCCTGAGAGTAGTCCTTCCGTTTAAGGTGTGCCAAGGCAGCTTTCCGAAAACATTTCGAGCTGGTAACGGGACCCAAGCTTGCAAACACAGAATGGGTGCCGCAACAGAACCAATCCGCGGCTTCTTTCCATCGCCCGGCGTGATAATGGCGATCGCCGTATTGCCATAAAAGCTGCGGAAAGTGCTCGAATCTTACATAAGGTGGGCGGAAGGAGATACTCACTGTGATGCAAGCTGTTGCCGGAGCTTTGAGAAGCTCGAACTCTACGCCACTCAGTTCTACACCAATAAGGTAAATAATTCGCACCGTGAAGCCTGTCTGCAACAGAAATACCTTTGAGAGACGCATGCAAATCTTCCATGGCCCTGTCGTGTTTCTCATCCTTGGAGCAGTGGAATATGAGAAATATTAGGAGTCTTTCCACGGCCTCCAGGGTCCAAGAGCACTGTAATGCCCGATGAAGGCAGTACTGAATTGCTCTTGTGACCAATTGGCTGCGCCCGCACCAAATCAGGGGACACCCCAACACCTCTATGAATCAAGAGGGACTTACTGATACTGAGAAAGCGTCCGAAGTTCCTGTAGGACGCTGTTGGAAATGAGAACACAGAACGTAGTGCATTACGTCATTTCCAAAAACTGACTCTGTTAGATTGCTTTCTGAATATGTCATGTTATCAATAATGGCCTGTAGGGCTAATGAAAACGTGAGTAATTCAAACTCGCCACTAAAGGTGGAAGATTCCGGGCCACACGAAAGTTCACCTTGAAGAAGAACCGTATCTCCAGCTTTTCTCCGCTTTATGACAGCCAGTTTCATCCATCGGAGTTGCTGATATTCGGAGCTTACCTACAAGAACGTGGGTAAATACCGCTTGGGAATGTCACTTGGCCACCGGTGGCAGGATGTGCTTACGTGGTCTACGGAAGAATCGATAGTCGCAATAACTTCTTCTAGCGCGGTTTCAGCTCTGATCAAATTCTCTGGATCCTGGGATGATGACAAGAAGTAGCCACGGGCTAATAGGAGGCCGATGAGTCCCGCATTACCATGGAACATAGCAAACTTCACACTTACCCAGACTCCTGAGAACCGATCTCTGACAAGGGTTCAATGAAAGGGATTAGCTCAGAGTGCTGGAACCACGCACTTTGAGCTCTGCAAGCTCAATATTCGTTGCGCAATCGAGAGGCTCAATGACCGAAAATGCCTTCTGCATCCACCGGATAGCTTCGTGAACCTTGCTTGCTTCTACTGCCGACTTGCTGTCTTCGTAACAACTTCTTAATAATGATTTGCCGATATCAAGTAGTTTAGTGGCGAGCATCTCTCGCTGAAAATGTTCAACATGAGAAGTATTGTCGACTGAAATGGACTTACGTCATGATTAGACAGGAGGACGAGCCGCCCGTCGTTCTCTATACAAATCAGGACAATCAGAGCGGCTCATATCAGTAAGTATTCAGGGCAACAACCTGTGATTTTGTCAGCCATAAAGGCCGCTAACCCTTCATTTCCTTCTCTCCAAGCCTATTGCACAAGTGCTAAATTTATCAACGCCTTCCATCACGAGGTTTTGAGTTCCTCACGGCTTCCATTCTGGTTGAGAGGTAGACGGCAGTAACACATGCCTTGGCTTGATGATTGGTGCCACTCGGGTCGTCAATAATTCTCAGCGCTTCCTCATACTTTTTGAGAAATGATAAACCGTATCGCACAAATGAAAGAAGAAGAGAAATAACCTTTGCCGCACAACCCAATACGCTCGATGCAGAGTGATTGTTACCAATTTCTTGGTCCGCGGTCACGATAATTATTTGGATGTAGACGAAGAAGTGGCCTTGTATACGCACCGGACAGGGTTGCGCCAGTTTTACTAGCAATTTGAAGGATGTGTAATAATGCTGCGATGGAATGATGAGCGACAATAACGGGAAAGCGTGGTGCTTCTCCCGACCTTGAATGTCAGGCTTAGGTTCCAGCCCTGCCTCCATGAGGCGAAATCCTGCTAGCCGCACTGACATATGGCGTCAAGTCACAAGTAAGACTAATCACGACAAACAAAGTAAGCATACAAGCGGCGACAACAGCGCGGCTGTCATGCGCAGCAGAGCCTTGACGGACCACGCCGGACGCATTCCACAAGCTGACACCTAAAGCGAAACACTGGGGTTGAGATGTCGTCTACCCACACTGATGCCGAGACCGTTGACACGAACCTTCCTGATCGAGGAAATCTGCCAATTGGCAGCTTTTGCTCGACTTGGGGCGCTGCTCTGCAAAAGCCTGTGCGAGCGAAGCTATCTTATGTAAATCTTGGGTTATGGTTCCCTCCTTGGCGGTTCCGTCCTTCAGCTTTGGCTTGATCCTGATCAAAAGTTCTTGGGAGCACTAAGAGCATGAAACACCGTGTGATCGGCCGTGGATCGATACCTTTGATATTGTCATACAGTTCCTGGGCATTCTGTGCCCGACTCTTCTTCCTTCCAGCTGGGGACATGGCTATTCTGATGGCGTTAATGCCAATTGGGTGGAAAGGCGTAGAAGCGCGTTTGGTCACACCGTAACGTAGTGTGACGAAACGCGTTTCACTTCCAAATGCGATTTTTTTTTTCGAAAAAAAAGCTTAACCCAAGCAAGGCTTAACCCTTATTCAGTTTTTTCTGCAAAAAAAAAACGCACGTCAAATTTTTTATTTTAAAACAACTACGGTCATCTATTTGCTGCACAATTAACCGCAGAAGAATGGAGTTAGATCAAGAAGAGGTCAAATCTGCCGCATGGAAGGTTCGTGGTCAATTTTTGGAACGGAAAATTGACATTGGAATGATAGCATATCATCAGGAGGCTCGGAGAGACGGGACATTTGCTGGCTTGACGTCGGGCCTGGCAGGAGGCAAGTTTCATACGCATGTACCCGGTGCCTTGTCATGTCATGTCTCATGTTCTCCGTTTCACAGTACTGGTGGGCTCAAAACTCATGGGCTTTGGCCGAAATAAAACTATTTTCTGCGGTGCTTGTGAGTCGACCCTAGAATTATCATGATCATCTCATACTAAGTCATGACTGATGTCAAATTTGATGGAATTCAGTGACGGGTCTACTCTCCGGCTACTTCTTCACCCAGGCGTTCCTCGCCTCCAACATGGCTCGATTGAGATCCCAATCTGTTTCGAAAGACACTGAAACCGACCCCTTGCCCCACGAATAATCGGGTAGGGCACTAATATCATCATTCCTGTGAGTTGGCATACACATTATGAGCAAGTCAGAATCTATCAAATGTACCTGCAAATAGCCTACATATATGCTATCGCTAGGGCGTGTAAGTGAAGTAACTTAATGCTGTTGCGGGACGGGAAAGATCCATGCGTATCTGGAATTGGTATCCATCCGATTCATCCAGGGACGAGCCGTGATTTGAACTCCACATGCCATTCTGGTCGCAAGTGGTTTCATGTGGGTTATTCCGAACACACTGAATCAATAAGCACTTGTACGAAGTAAGGTCGTTTCGTCACTGGACAGCCTATTTCTGAGCTGAGTCGTTCGATTATGGTGAGAACGAGTCCAGAACCTAAGTATTGTTGCAATGAGGATATAGCACTGAGTTGCTATCAGGAAACGGGCGGAGGCACACGCCATCCCGTGAATACGGATTCACTCATACAGCAGGGACATCAAAAGCACGAGCGAAGCAGGTCGACCCGATCTGTAGGAGAGCTCCAACGGACACGATGGGACCGCGGAGCGCGGACTGTGCATGATTCCGTCAACTCTCACTGATTCTATGCGGGGAAAAGATGGCTACTCGGAAGACTATCTGTTTCGGCCATAGAACTGTCAACGCCGCACCGATAATACAGGCAGTACCTTAACAGTTGCTACCTTACCGTTGTTAGTAGGCTTGATAAGTTCATCACAGCAAGTTCATATAGTAGTTTAGTAGTCATTCCCGCGAGCTCGGAAGACTTCGAAGTAGGTCGGTTTAGCAAGGTTCAGCATCTTTTCTCGTACACGTTAGTGCGAACTATGATGGTAAGGTAATCTGCTAAAAAAAAAAAAA
>LVVM01000292.1:20620-31942 GCA_001882365.1 Rhizopogon vesiculosus
GATCAGTCCATAGAGTGTGTTGGTACCTACATCACGGGAGGATTGCACGACGGTGGCATCGATCTGATCGCGATTGAGTGGGTGAGTCTGATGTCCCACAGAAGTGGGGATTTACCTTGTTCCCCTCACGATCGAAGATTTCGGGTTTTTCTGTGGTGTTGCAGACTCTCTGAAGGAGGGTGGTCTTGCCCGGCATTTGCTCGTCCCACAACGAGAATTCGAAAGCACCCGAACTTCTCTCTGATGTCTTCAGTAGGTGCCATATTGTGTGAAGTTGAGTTCTTAGCAACTGGTGAAAGTTGACGTTGAACGATGGAGTTGATCCTGATAGAGTGCGGAGTTCCAATTACTATACACCCCTGTGATCACTCGAGTACTACTTATGATTCCTATATAATTTCACGCAGAGTGGGCGCTATCCTTTATCCGGTGGCAGCCCTTAGCTTCGCATGATACTCATACTACCTCCGACTCGACGAATGACTACAGGTTAATCCAGACTCCGGACAGAGCCCCAGCATTTCATACTCGATACCTGGTCACTTGTGACTGGCACGCCAAGCTTGTCTGTGCTAGACTAGTCACACACTCCCAGACGATTTCCATGAATACCATCGAAGGTTCGCTAGGATACCTCAACTCCGGCTCTGACAAATGACAAGTTTCTCCCATCGTGCTTACCTTCATCCGACAGGTTCGCAGACCGCATCGCCCTCACTGCGTCCACATCCAAGTCGACTACTCCGAGTCAAGCCTATACAACGCCTCATCTTCTTTTGCGGCTATCTCGTGGCCCGAGGGCTGCATGAATAATTAGCGCCAATCTCAAGGGAGGGGAGGGAGGAGGATATGTTTGCTTATTTGTTTATGAGCGTTAGCGTCCCGTGCGTTTCATAACTAGGTTAGTTGTGGGGTTTCGTTCGTCGGACGTCGTCGCTTGTCATATACATATACACATTTTTTGGTCAATGCTGACTGCTGCTTATTCAGGTTGTTCCTTGAGTACGAGACGGTGATGAGCGAGGATCGGAACGGTCTACATCTCGAGCTTGGCGATGTTTATATGGTCGAGGTGGGTCTCCATAAAGCTTGACTCGGACTGTTCGATGTCATCTTGTCCTGCGAGAGTTGGGCCTGGGCACTAGGCTCTTGACCAACCTACAAGTCGAGTGGTTGACTACGTCAAACATCTCAGTATCTCACATTTGAAGCCTACCTAGACTGGTCACGAGTTGACAGTATCTTGACATTGGTTGGGAGGTGGGATATAGTATCCATGATACATACCACGGGGTACGCCGCTATTATACCATCCTGTATACCTACAACCTACACTGATCTACACATCATGTCGTATCTGGGCATGTTGGAATCTATCTACTTCAATTCAATCGCACTCCTCGGTCTGGAAGTGTAGATACTGTCCGGTATCTTAGCAAACCGCCCCTATCCTGCTCATCATGCCATCCCATTTTGCGCATATATTGCCACCATCTCGCGTCCTGCGCATCATCCTACTTTGCGAGGCGCCCAACCCTGTTCGCGTTCCTACGATGTCATTTCTGAGATCTCCAGCATACGAAAGTTCGTCTTGTTCCAAAAAGTGGAAATTGACCAGATTGGAAGGATTATCGGTCTCTGCACGTTGTCTAGTCAGCGCATCAAGTCGTTCGCGCTCGTAAACTCGGGCGCTGTAGGTACGGGTATGGTTCCCGACCATGCGAGCACTAGCCGGGCGCTCGGGAGGTCTGCAAGGAGGAAGGATATGAATGATATAGTCGCGTCTATGAATGCGAGTGTTGGATTGTGCGCGTAGAGGATCTGCAGGTGGAGGGCGGAGATGCGGGAGGACGTTATAGTGCATGATGTTAAAGGTGTGAGTATGCGAGACTTGGGGTGAATGATTTGGAGGTAAGGTACGCAGGGGTAGTAGCCTGTCCCGAATAAAACGATAACGATATCTTCGATGATATTCCGCCCCAGTTGCGTGTGGTGATCTCAATCTTGTCACTGGTGCCGATGCTGTAATGAGTTATGGGGTCTATGTCTTGGATACGAGCCTGTCGGGAAGATGGAAACTCAGCGAGTTGATTCGGATAAAGGTGTACGAGCTAGGCGTCGAAGCAACACCATAGTGGGTTTTGTGAGTGCTCTATCACCTGAAATTTACTAGTCTCCCGTAGACAGACCCTAAGGACCACATCCGGGAGATTTGTTGTTAGTGATACAGATCCGAATGAAGAAGCACCTGTGCTCACATCCAGCAAACGCCAAATTCCATGCGTTTCATCCTAACATGAGGGGGCTCGAAATGATCCAGTGTTTCCTCAAAGCAGTGTTCACGTGGAAGTCTGACTTCCACAGGAATGCCAGTAAACACGTCTTTCTGTGAACGTCTGTCAAATCCAAGGCAGCGGTGTCAATGAAGCCTTGAGCACAAAGCTCGAGCTTATATTGAATGTGAACAGAATTCCGGGCTGCATCGGATACGGTCCTGCAAGTCTATGTAGGCGGCGGAAGTTAGCCTCTGATTTATAGAACCAGAAAATAACGCCGGGACTTGCGCAGAACGAGAAACCTCCTTCCGGGGATTAGGAGGAATCAAATGCGACATAACAGCCTAGTAGGAAGCGAGAAGAACCCAAGAGGCATCGTTTAAAGCTTTGCAGGAGAAACGAGATCAACGTGAACCTGAGGAGGCTTTACATAAATAAGCTTTACGATTTAAAGTGGACGGAGCGTCATTGATCATCACGCTACTCGTTCGGCGATTGACTTGGGAACAACCGCGCTTGAGGCTTTCTCCAGGTTTTGGTCCTATGTCCCACTCCAGAGGTCACATTTTAATGCATTGCGCGCAGGTCAACTAATGCAGAGGTGATAGTCACCAGACTTAGTGCACAACTCCCCATGAGCTTGTGAACTTGAATGGTAGCGGAAATATCTGGTGATCTACGATGGCCTAAGAAATGTGGTAAATTAAATGGCGTACTATTATTGGTCGTGATGCAACGTGACAATCGTAATGTACCTAATGAGAAAACAAAAACTGGGATATTGGGCGACATGACAACGAAAGTCCTCATGTTAGGTAGAAACATCGCGCCGAATGAAGGACATAAACTCATGTTTATACGCTTCCCAGAAGCTGGCGAGTTCAGCATCAAACCTGCCAAAGCTGAGTAAATCTCTGTAAGGCATAAGCAATCAAAGGGTTGACATACCATGGCCACCTCTCTTTCTCCAGCAACCCCTTTCGCAGCAGCATGCGACTGAGTAAGCCCTGTGTCAGTATAAACTGCCACAGCCTGAAGTACAGCTTGCAGTTAGCCGTCGTGTAGTTGTATCTAAGAACCGCTGATTTGATCGGCTTGTAGACGGTGGTCATTCCTTCGTGCTCTTGCTCTAACGACCATCCATTGAAGATAACAGGGTCCCACTGGACGAGGGACGAAGAGGGGTTCATTTGTGGACGCAGATCGATCCCTTGCGTAGGCAAAGTCAGCTTCCAAGTATGTCGATCCCCGACGGTACGGCTTTTGGAAGGGTAGAAAGGGGATTTTTGCAGAGGTGTGCCGACCGCTAGTGAACAAAGCCAGGTAAAGCCACGTTCATCGTACTTGAGCATGACATCGAGGTCTTGCAGTGACCTTGCCCTCCAAACCTGTAGTGTGTTCCTGTGTTCGAAAGTGGCAACTGGATACAAGGAATAAACTGCGTCGAAGGCTATGAAGTTCATGACACAGGCTATATGGCACATGAACATTCAACAAACGCAGTATAATCAAGACCGGTGGACTTACTGGAGTGAAAGTTTATAATGGTGTCGAAAGGACTCATCTCTGATTCTATAAGTTGAACCTTCAGAAGACCTTCCGGGCCACATTTGTCGAGTGAGAATACAGCTTCGACTCCTTTGATATCGTAGTACAGCGAAAGTTCTTCTTCCCGTTCGAATGGTTCGCCACGCACTTCAGTACCGTCCCATTCATCGGAAGCGATTTCACGGTAATCCGCAGGTTGAGTCGAATTTGGTCTGAATGCATATCCCTCTCTTTCAACAAGATAGTCCAAAACCTCTCTCACATGCCCTGGATGCACGTAAAGGTCCATGTCAGCATTGGGATAGAATGTCCTGTCCAAAAACTGGACCGCATTCGAGCCTGCAATAAGGGTCCCCGTGCGCGCCTGTAAGCTGCGGAAGGCGAGAGGATCGGCAAGAAAGCGGGAAAGATGCTTGTGTATGTTAAAGGCACGATGGGAAAAGTCCTTGGAGGCAGCGCATGCAGCGCGACAACTACGCCCAGTGCGCACAAGCGTGCGGGGCGAGACGCAAGAGAAGATAAGGTCGTAAATTGGAGGTCGACAAAAAATTTGGCCTATTGAACATTCATCCGCAAACCGAGGCTTCCGTGCACTGGTGTGTCTGACGTGGATTTGCGACATGCGCTGTGAACTGGGGCTAAAGTCAATATCTTCAACACGAGCCTTCTTGAAGGAGTTGAAGAATTGGTCTAGGGTAGGCACGTTGAGAAATTGGACGACTTTGAATAGGAGAACGTGTACCAGTCCAGAATTTATGTAACGCCGCGAAGGCTTGGTTGTGCCAGTGTGCTAGTCAGGTACTAGTAATAAGGACTAGCCGGCCACGACAGGCTCCTAGCTGCAGTTTGGTCATGGCTTTCCATCGCGTTTGTTGGTGCTGAATCTGTTGATGAGAACCAGTAGAAAAGTCAATCATCGAATCGAATCAGTCCAAGTTCATGTGAATTCGGTACTCCGGGTTGCCGCGAGCGTCCCAAACCGCATACTTATTTCCACCAAACATTCTTTCGTGCATCCATGTCTCTACAAGGCTTAATATCTGGATCAGAATGTGCAGTACCGTTGAATCCGCTCTCGCAAGTTCTTAAACACACAGAAGGAGACAGAACCTTACAGCAGGTTTGTCAATAATGCCGCAGAAACTCGTTACTTTCTGACGATACTTGCGCACAGGATCGCGTAGCTGGTTCTTCATCCTCCCGAGTAAGCTTTTCATCATCTCGCCTGTCTAGTGTGCTCATCTCATCCAACAGCTCCAGCACCTTCCAGGATCAGCTCCAGCTCAAGCCGCCGAGCAAGATGTCGCAATGGCACGTCAGTTCTTCGAAGGACAGCAAAGACTAGATGGCCCCGCGCTTGCTGCTCCCCCTTATTTCCATCCTGCAGAGCTTGCTCGCATGGGGCATTTCGAACTCAACGATGCATGGACTAGGGAGAGATCTCATCAGCCTACATTGCAGAACAATATGACCCAGAACTCATGGGCTACAGAATTTGGCGGCGCCCAGCAACAGTCCAGTAGTGGTCCCTCCATGCAACATTCCATCGCTCAGATATCTGAAGGTGAGTTGTTTTGCATCATGACGTAGACTCGCGAGCTAACACCAAGCATGCAGCTCAGAGGTTAATTGGTTCACATGGCGTGTATGGATCGCCTATTGGCTCATATAGGAACATGGGACCGTCGTTCTTTCAAGGATTCAATGTTGCTCCACCCAGCGTAGCTGACACGAGCAAAGGGAAGGGTAAAGCTCGCGAAGCTGATTTTGAAGCTGCCTTTGCTCAGGCGGCTGCCTCTTTGCAAAATCAGCAACAATCGTCCTCTGGCATTGTCGAACTGGACGATACTACCGCTAGTTTGGAGCAAGCCATGGAGAACGTCAAACTTGGAGATCCTGACACGACTAACGCGAATTTCAAGGAGTTCGTTATTTGATGTTTTATAAGCTGCTTTGCTAATTTTCCTTAGCGTCTGGGATCACCTCCAACACTCGGATATACCTCCTCCCTTAGAAGATATCGGTATATGGGAGTCACAGTTCAACCAGCTCATGGGTCGTGATCGCGAGGAGCTCGACCGAGACTACTCCGAAGCTATGCAAGAAGCGTGGAATGATGGATTGGGAAATTTCAATCAGAGTGCTCAGTCACCCGACTCCAGGTTTACCGATGATGGGATTCCTATCCTGCCCGAATATGTATTCGGTAAGTCCTATCCAGGACCTCACGTCCTCGGTTGTTAATTCGTTCAGACCGAAACAACAAATACCTTGATCAATCCTCGTTGAGTCGGTCACCATTGAGCGAGGCGAAGGCTTTTTTGGAGCAGGGTGGTTCGCTATCTGAAGCTGCTCTTCTACTCGAGGCTGCTATCCAGCAAGGAGAGCTTGGCGAGGGCGGATACGAAGCATGGATATTACTTGGTGAGACCAGAAACATGGACGAGCGCGAAGAACTCGGCTTGCGTGCGTTGACTGAAGGAGTACGCCGATCGGAAGCAGCCAATGCCAATGGAGCAGGCATGCTAGTAAGTATTCATCTAGAAGCTTCCACCAACTTGTTCTCATGACGGATTCCAGTCCTTGGCGATCTCATACACCAATGAGTCTTATGACCGGGCCGCTTATAATATGCTACTTCGATGGCTCCATGCCCGATTTCCTGATTTTCCGATACCGGAAGAGACACAGCAAGCTGTCTCTTCGCATTCGACGTGGGACTCCCATGAGAAACTTACAGAGACGTTCCTTGCCTTGGCACGCCACCAGTATAATCAAGGGATTGTTGATCCCGAAACCCAGATAGCACTTGGTGTACTATTCTACACAACAACGGACTACGAGCGTGCGAAGGATTGCTTTGAGAGTGCCTTATCACAGCGTCCTCGGGTAAGTTCCGGCCGCTGTCATATTCTTTGTCGCTGATCACGGTTATTAGGATTACCTGCTCTGGAACCGACTAGGATCCTCTCTTTCCAATGGAAACAAGCCCGAAGAAGCCCTTGGGGCGTACAGGGAAGCTCTCAATTTACGCCCTACCTACACTCGTGTTATCTATAACGTTGGGGTCGCGTGTACGCTTTTCCGTTAACCCTCTATACATATTTGGCTAATCTTGCGCAGGTCTAAATATTGGCGCTCATAAAGAAGCGGCTGAACACTTCTTGAGTGCACTTGTCATGCAAGAAAGCACAAATGGTCAAACTAGTGATCAGCTGTGGTTCACCCTGAGACGTGCCTTTATCGCAATGGTAAATACGCTCTGATCCTTTGTCTAAATGCCTTTTTCTAATCATCACATCCCAGGACCGCAATGACCTTGCTGAGTTGGCAAAGCCTGAGAGCAGGTCAAATTTAGATTTCTTTAGGCAGCAAGGATTTGATTTCTAGCCACGCCGCCAGTCCGCTATCTACAGCCCGATCCAGTAGACACAATGAATAAACCGTAATCGCCGTTTCGTCGTTGGTTCTTACTTTGATTATCATGATCGGTGTATGTCGGTTCAGTGTTCATCCCCCTAATTCCGTTCACAAGATCTATTTCCATAACAATCACTATCGGACTCCTGTCGGATTCACTTCAGGGTAGTCCTAAACGAGGGTTCAGTGCTGGAGTTCAGTCAAAGTTCAGCTGTACTTACTTCGGCATTATGATGCGACTAACGGGCACGTGCATTATCATGCTGGAGCAGAATTTCAAGCTGCCACCCTGTTTTACCTTGCTGTGAGATGATGTGATATTGACACCTGTGCCCAGGAAATTGCTGTCTGTCGACCCTTGTGGAGACGCTCATGTGCCGCACTTTGTGACGAGACAAGTCCTAACCTGTGATAGGAGCCGCCTCGGTGTTCCTGTGGTTGCCCATCTTGATCTGTCTATTCTGGGTAGCTCCTACACTATAAAATGGACTCCATCTCGCCAATCCTTCAGCAACTGCCCTTTTCACTACTGCGTTAAATCCTTTGTGGGTTCTCTTACTTCTCCAAACTGTCCCGTAGCTAACACAGCCTTGCAGCTGAACAACCACACCAATCATCATGAGCACTGGAACCAAAGAATGCTGCGGCGCCTCCTGCACGTGAGTCTTGTTTCGTCATGCATACATTTCAACTTGGTGTTCTGACTATCTGCCAAAAGCTGCAACTGCGTGTCTGGTAGCTGCACCTGCAGTGGCAAATCTTCCTAAGCATTGTGCGCAAGCGCTTGCACAACGTCCTTGGGTTGTATATAATCATATCAATCGGAGGTGTTATAAGTTGACTGTTGTATTTGAATCATCATCATCATTGTTTTGAGTTTGAACTGGATCTCAATTGTCGGAAGTTCGGCGCTACCCCAAGTACTCGACCAATCATGCATGGTGAATATGTATATTCGTGTCATGAGACGGAGTCAGACGACCGTTGACGCGCGCTTGTAATACTCAATTACGTCACAGTAGTGGCACTGTTATAAATAACTGTGACCGTGATGTCGGCCGCATTCCGCGTTATATCCACATCAGACCTATCCCGTAGTCAAGAAACCTTGCAGCTTGAAGTTGAAGGATTCGGAAGACAGTACTAGTCTTTCCTTCTTAGACCACCTTTGATGGCATCCTTTATGTGTCCGAGTCATGACTCATACCGGGCCTCTCAGGCTTCAAGTGTCAAGCTTCAGTCGGGCCTCAGATCTGCAGAGCTGTTGACCTCATTTGCTTTGCGATGAATATGTTTCGATGTATCGATGCAACTCAAAAGCAGCAACTCAAAAACCAACTTATTCCCATTTGGCTCACGATCAAGTGGCAGGTGACGGACTTGCCACCGTTCTCGAGTCTCGACTATAGCGCAGCTGATGCACCACTGCTGGAAGACCACCAATTGCAGCGTCGGGAAGCCGTCGTGGTATAATTATGGTCATTCTTGTATCATGGGACTTTGAGTCGAAGCTGAAGCCGGGCCGGCTAGTATAATACATTCCTTCATTATAAGACACGGGATATGATATTGCGCCTCCAGCATCTCTTCTAACGTCGACCTCAGTCATGTCTTCAGTAGAGATGTGAGTTGACTCGCACTAGAGTATAGGTATGACTCTCACCTGCGATATCCAGTCATTCCGTCTCGCGCTCCACTGCGGTGCCCACCCCGGGCAAGCTCAACAAGATCTCCTGTCAGTTAACACAGGACAAGGTATTGACCTGCTCGTATGGCTCGTTCCCTCTTACTAACTTTCTATGTGCTCGAAGGCTCGGGGTGGTGCCCAGGCTATGTGTAAGTGTCTGCCCCTAAATGATAGTCATCGTCCGATTAACGTTTATGACAGTGTACGCCACTGGATTAACAGAGGAAGATATGAATAAGCCACAGGTGCCTCGGGACAATTAGAGTTTTGAATTGCTCTAATCGTTTACTAGATCGGTATTTCACCTATATGGTGGGAAGGTGAGCACTAGCCCTACTTGCAAATGCCAACGCTGAAGTGCACTCCTTGCAGGCAACCCATGCAACTCTCATCTCGTTCGTTTTGCCCTCTTCAGGCTTCCGGAAAACTAACATTACTACTTAGCTTGACTTGGCCATGAAAGTCAAGGAGGGCTGTAAGGAGGAAGGTCTAGTCGGCCTGACCTTCAATACCATCGGTGTTAGGTAAGTTTGGTAATCTTCTCAATGTGTAGATGCTGAAGCCTGTCAGTGATGCTATCACAATGGGAACAGATGGTAAGGTGTTTTTGATGCTTCCCCTTTGGCATGTCTGATTGTATCGACCAGGAATGCGGTACTCGTGCGTAACGGTGATTGGCATGTTATATTTATATTGTTAACGGGTACCTCAGCCTCCCAAGTCGCGATCTTATCGCGGACTCTATCGAGGCTGTAAGTGGCCTTGTGAGGGCTGTAGTTTTACGCTCATTCATCCTTTTAGGTCACGCTTGTAGGAGGTCACATCCTTTGGTAGTGACCGGAAGCTTAAAGTCTCGCTTGTGTCAGGCCCAACACTATGATGCCAATATCTCAATACCAGGTTGTGACAAGAACATGCCCGGTGTCTTGATGGCCGCCGCTAGACACAACAGGCCGACCATCATTGTATATGGTGGTACAATTCAAGTTGGGACACGCCATGTCGACTGCCCTTCCATGGGATTCGAGAAAGGCGGGACTGTCAACATCGCGGATGCCTTCGAGTCTTATGGTACGTGATTTTCTCTTTCCCTGTCCTCTCAAGCCATGAACAAGACCAGGCGCATACGCTGTCGGTAGCATCACCGATGAGGAGCGATTTGATGTCGTCAGGCATTCATGCCCGGGCGCAGGTGCATGTGGTGGCATGTACACGTACGTGTTCCCTCGCTTTGACGCAGAAACCTCCTCATATTATGTCCTAGGGCCAACACGATGAGTTCTGCCCTCGAAGTCTTGGGTATGTCTCTTCCCTACTCCTCGAGCACACCAGCCATGTACCCTGGTAAGCCAGAAAACATTTCTGCTGCATGTAACATATTGAACTTGTGCGTTAGAGAAGGCACAGGAATGCTTCAAAGTCGCCAAGTACATGAAACGTCTTCTGGAGCTTGATTTGAAGCCCCGGGATATCCTCACTCGTCAATCTTTCCTGAATGCAATCACTATCGTCAATATTCTCGGTGGCTCAACGAATGCTGTACTTCACTTGCTGGCCATGGCCCGTGCCGCTGAAGTTCCTTTGACAATCGATGACTTCCAGATGATTTCGGACAAGACTCCTTACCTTGCCGATTTGAAGTACGTTTGAATTCTTTATATGATTTCGCGCTCTTACAACGTTGCCAGGCCATCTGGCAAGTACTACATGGAAGATGTTCACAAGATTGGCGGTATCCCCGCAATTATCAAATATGTTCTCAAGAACACCGATCTCATTGATGGTAGCCAGATGACCGTCACCGGAAAGACACTTGCTGAAAACCTCGTGGACGTCCCGGACCTTGACTTCGATAACCAGGATATCATCAGGAAGCTGGACAACCCCATTAAACCTAGTGGTCACTTGACTATCCTCAAAGGTAGCTTGGCTCCTGGAACTGCTGTCGCCAAGCTCACAGGCAAGGAGGGCCTGCGCTTTGAGGTGATTCATGGTTACTTGCGAGTCCATTTCACATTATAGCTGACCCATGCGGTGGCGGTTCAGGGTGTAGCCAAGTGCTTTGACAGGTAAGGCGTGATGTGAAACCTTGTAGCCTCCCTTACATCTTCGTCTTCTAGTGTACATGACTTCTATCCCGCGCTTGAGCGTGGAGACATCAAGCCTGGTATGGTCTTGATTTTCAGATATCAAGGACCCAAGGGTGCACCAGGAATGCCAGAGGTAAGTTCCTTCTCCGTGTCTATATTCCTTCCATGCCTCACATCTTACTGCAGATGCTGGGTACGATCGCATTTTGACCAGGAACTACAGTCCTAATCATTTTAAGCGCAGGTCCCACCGCCGCTTTGATGGGTGCTGGGTTGGGCAATTCAACTGCACTTATTACGG
>LVVM01000293.1:5137-16581 GCA_001882365.1 Rhizopogon vesiculosus
TCACTATGATCGTGTCTGTCGCAGTAATGACTGGCGCGGATAACGCACAGATCGACGGCCACTCCTGCGCCCAAACTAGTGAGTACTTTGCAGTCTAGCGAGTGCGGACCTCAGACTGTATGCTAACGGCTGCTCACAGACAAATTTGAGTGCGGACATTCGACAAGTCATAATTATGGGCTTCCATTCGTGTTTTTGTGTGGACCACATAACACAATCCTTTATTATGTGGATTGCAATTGTGACACTTGCTGCATAGACCCGGGTTCAGGCGCAGATGCGTACTGTAATGACAAGTAGAACTGAACATAGTATTTTGCTCGACAGTCACGCCGCATTTACCTAAATATATTGTCCTTGGTGGTTCATACTGCATGACGGTGCGAGTGGGTAATGTGCAGCCGCGAGGGCAGACATGATAATAGTCAGCCAAGGCACTGTGGTTCACTTTCAGATTGGGGACGGACGGTGTGGTTGACCCTACCCATGCCTTCTGGAACTATCGTAACCTTTATTAGGGTGCAACAATCCCAGAGGCTCCTGGTAGGGAGTATCGCAGTGATGGCGGAGGATGTACGGTGCACGGTTGAAGTTCCGTTAATCGTATGTGATTTCGATCTCCGATTATATTCGGTTGTTATTACAGGAGACATATGATGTACGCACCTCATATACATACGCGACGCGACGTGCTGCAGTCAACAGACAATTTTAACAGATCTACTATCGATGGTGCCAACGGGCAGTGTGACTAAATTAAATTGTTGTGTACATTAAATATTGAAACAAATATCGATCGGACTTCGAACAATTGCACGGCAAATCGGCAATTTGAACCGTGACCAATCGTCCACCATACTAGTAGTAGTTTGTTATATCCAAGCTAACTCCCAATTCTACTCTCCAGGGATCTGAACTAGCTATGGTCAAAGCTTTAATTCTCATCGCAGATGGAACAGAAGAAATGGAGTTGTAAGATTATCATTCCCCTAACGAGATTGCTAATCACGATGATTGGGTATGCGATGTGCATATAGCACGATCGCATACGATACGCTCGTCCGCGCAGGAATAGACTGTACATCCGCATTTGTTCCCAAGGGTCTCTCACCATATGGGTCTTCTGATACGAGTCCTGCACTTGCAGTCTGCTCGCGGCAAGTGAAGATCCTTCCTGACGTCACCCTCGACCCCCTCGATGCCGGTCCGGTGGGCATTTGCTGTTTTGAAGCATACAAAGCCGGGCTCATAGCATCGGAACTTTTCAGGATAAGTACGATGTCCTCATCATCCCCGGTGGCATGGGTGGTGCGGTAACGATGGCAGGATCGACAGAGGTACAAAACCTAGTCGGTGCTTACTACAACCACCCAGAGAAGCGGATTATTGGTATGATATGTGCAGGTACACTTTTCCTCCTAGTTGACTGTATTCGTGGTTTATGGAGCATATGTCTTCAAGGTTCCAAGGTCGTGATCACAGCAAAGCTTCCCGGTCAGCCAATTACGTCGCATCCATCTGTCCAGAGCGAATTTCCTGACTGTAAGTTGCGGAAAACAGTGACGAGGATGATCGATATAGCTTTTTTTGGCGGTAGACTTCGATTATAAGGAACAAAGTGTGGTGGTATCGGACGCTGTGCCAGGCAAGGCGACGCTTGTCACAAGGTGAGCATACGGTGATATGTTAATCGAAGACTCTACTCAACTTCAATCTTTAGCCGTGGACCAGGTGAGCTGGAGGCTTCTGTTATGTGTCTTGTCGCTTCTTTACTGTCGTTGAATAGGAACGGCGTTCCCGTTCGCCTTCACGCTGGTTGAGCTCTTGTGCGGGAAGGCAAAGCGCGACGAAGTCATTGGACCTATGATGTTCCCGACCGGCATTGGGTATCCGTTCTGAGCGGTCTGAAATTCTGAACTGGAGGGTGACCGGTGATGGATCATGGCACCGTCTCAGACGGTACACACAACACGTCAGTTGTGTATCCACACATTCTGAAGGCAGTTAGTAGTGTTCTCAAGCAATCATCCTGTGGTCTGCCAGGCTGTGTGCTAAGTGGAACATATGACTATTTAACCATGTTCAATTTCTGAGTTGTCAATGGTTGTGGATGAAGTTACAGACTTGTTACGTGAACTCAGGTAGTCACCCGAGAGTGCAGAGACGCGTTTCTTACTCGTAATCCTCCGCGATTTTTTTTTAGCTTGTCGCATGCGAGCTCTCTGGCGCGCTGGGAAGGGAATTCATGGACTTTCCTGTAGAATAAGTCATGTCCAGCGTTACTGGGGTGGCTCGTATTTGACTCGAATGGTGCATTGCCCTAAACTTATCGAGTCATACCCAAACCGTGCTGTCATTAAAAGACCGTTGTCTAACGTTCCTCATACCACATCTGCATCCATGGCCACTCTAGAATCTATCACCCAGTCCCTCGCTGGCCTGTCTATCACCCCGTCTGCCAGCGTCACGCACGCCGAAACCAATTCCCCGGCGTCATGGCGTGAAGCCCTACTTGCGACTACGTCTGCACCCGCATCATTTGAGCTGATCAAAACGCTCGTCTACAAACCCAAAACCGCAAAATCTGCCACCCCAGTTCCCGTCGTCGTTATCGCTCGTGAAGAGACCGAGACGAGCTCATCGGCGCTCGGCAAAAAGCTTAACTTGAAGGAACTGAGGTTGGCATCAGAGGATCTGCTGTCGGATTTTTTTGCGCTCGATAAGAATTCTTGTATGTCATCTCTTGCGATGCGGTTCTAACTATGCTAATTTATGCGGACGATCAGTGTCGGTACTTTCATTGACAAGCCAGACGTTCCCTAAAGTTGTCACTGTGATCGATGCTTCGATCGCGTCTTCCTCATCCACATTCGCGATACACGCCCTCTCCTCGAGCGCAACCGTCTTTTTGTCTGGACAAGATATCGTTTCTTACCTCCGAAAGCTCGAGACTGATGAAGTGAAAGTCCAAGAGATCGACTTCGCTTCTCTCAAGTCCGATGTTGCTGCTGCTCCTTCAAAAGCTGCTGCAAAGGAGAAAGATGATGCGAAAATCGAGGGCGCGATTCAGATTGCCATCGGCGTCAAGAAGGAAGCTGATTTCTCTGCGTGGTATCAGAGTGTAGGCATCCTATCATATGGCTGTCCTTGTTTAGGACTCATCTCTGTGTTCTAGGTCTTGATAAAAGCAGATATGCTCGAATACTACAGCGTTAGTGGGTGCTATATCTTGAGACCGTGGTCGTACAGTATGTGGGAGGAGATTCAAGGTATGCATTATAAGCTATATTTGTCCTTGATCAAGAATACTAAGGCGTGATGTAGACTGGTTTAACAAGAAAATCAAGGCAATGGGCGTTCAAAATGTGTACTTCCCCATGCTTGTGTCGCAAAAAGTGCTCGAGCGCGAGAAGGACCACATTGAGGGCTTTTCTCCGGAAGTTGCGTGGGTCACGAGAGCGTAAGTGGATCGGGAGCGATTTGGACTCGGATATTGATAACGCGACAGTGGGAGCTCTGATCTCGAGGAGCCGGTGGCTCTTCGTCCGACATCAGAAACTGTTATGTATCCTTGTAAGTTCTATATTCTACTATCCTAGATTGGGATCTCAGTTTTTGCTCGCAGACTATGCTAAATGGATCAAGAGTCATCGAGACTTGCCGCTCAAATTGAACCAATGGAACAACGTTGTCCGATGGGAGTTCAAACATCCGCGTGAGTCCTTGTGTTCGAACAGTATCGGCTTTGTTTCTAATTTTACTCAGAACCGTTCCTCCGCACTCGCGAGTTCCTGTGGCAAGAAGGGCATACTGCCCATCTTACCAAGGCTGAGGCTGACAAGGAAGTTCTGGAGATCCTTGACTTGTACCGTCGCGTGTACGAGGAACTTCTTGCTGTCCCTGTCATTCCTGGCATCAAGTCCGAGAAAGAGAAGTTCGCTGGCGCCCTCTATACCACCACAATTGAAGGCTTCGTTCCTACCTCAGGTCGTGGTATTCAGGCTGCTACATCCCACTGCTTGGGACAAAACTTCTCGCGCCCGGAGATGTTCAACATTGTTGTCGAAGACCCGAACGATGCGTCTGGTCAGGGCAAAACCTATGCATGGCAAAACTCTTGGGGATTGTCGACACGGACGATCGGTGTGATGACTATGGTGCACGGTGACAACCAAGGTTTGGTTCTTCCTCCGCGAGTGGCATCTGTCCAGGCCATCGTAGTTCCGTGTGGTGTCACTGCAAAGACAAGCGATGAAGATAGAGCTAAGATTAACAACGCCTGCGATGACCTTGCAAAATCTCTTATAGATGCGGGTATTCGGGCAAAGGCAGACCTTAGAGAGGGTTATACCCCCGGATATAAATTCAATGACTGGGAACAAAAGGTTCGTTCTAAATCTGCTACTATCGCTTACTTCTGACATGCATTCCCCTGAACAGGGCGTTCCGCTTCGTCTAGAGATCGGGCCGAATGACCTTGCAAAACAGCAGACGCTGACTGTGCGCCGCGATACCGGTGTAAAGGCGCCCGTCGCTCTTGCGGATCTTGCCGCTACGATCCCGAAGATGCTCGAGACGATCCAGAGTGACATGTTCCAGCGTGCTCTCGCTGAGTACAACGCGCACGTCAAAGAGGTTACACGATGGGAAGACTTTGTCCCCACACTGGACAACAAATGCATTGCTGTTATTCCGTGGTGCGAGCGTGAGGCTTGCGAGGATGACATTAAGGAGCGGAGCGCAAGAGCATCGTGAGTGTTTATTTTCATTCTCTGACGGCGCGTGGCCGCCTCGGAGGTATGCAACGGCACTTGACGAGATGTCCTTAACAGTGCGGAACAGCAAGATGAGCGAGCTCCGTCCGCCGGAGCCAAGTCGCTTGCTATTCCGTTTAATCAGGAGCGATGGACTCCTCTCAAGCTAGGAGAGACGAAATGTGTCGGTTGTGGACAGGAGGCGAAGCGTTGGACCATGTTCGGGAGATCCTATTAAATTTGAAGATATATTATTAGTACTTGGAGTTTGGGGTGTGGGGTGTGTGAGAAATTGGAATGTCAATGTACGAGCGTGGACCAGGCTTCTCTGCTCTTTAATTTCATCAGACGGAGATGTATTATTGTTGTTGGCTCTAGTAGGTCTACATAAGCGGCTAATAGCTAGGCACGCTCACAGTCTTTGCCAGCTGGCAGTCCATGGATTGGTGACTCGTTCAGGAGGCATTAGTCAGGCACCCGTCGGCAATAGGCATCAATTGTTGCACAGCCTCATCCGTTCGGCATTGAGATTTCAACATTTCAACATCCGAGACAAAGTTGATCTGTCCCATGGGGTGGGGTTGGGGTGGGGTTTACTTTAAATTTTCTTCTTATGGGAAAACAGGGCGAGGATAATGTTTTAACCACCAAATCCTAAGCTCCAGATACGTGGTGCGGGTTTTCGCCTGGTTTCGCCAATATTTTTTCGCTGTTCTAATAAATCCCAATAGATCTATTCATGAATCGGGGCATACAGAGGATTTGGGTCCATTTCAGCACTGGTTCAATTAACACTTGCACATGCTCCTCATGCCCCGCATTCTCCGCTTGTCATGGACACGGATGTTTACATAACTCGATCTGGACATTCCGGGCCAACTGTGATTATGGAATTATTCGGGTGAATATGAACGAGTAGGGGGCTATTGTGGGGCTAAACCATTCAATTGGCGGACTGGCGGTTACGTTGACAGGTCGTGACGGCATCCGGTCTCATGACCGTTCTAAATTTTCGGTTCAAATAAGATCCATATGGATGTGGCCCTGGCCCGCACAATATAATTCAGCGTACCGACGTACCTCAGGGTTGCAACGTTCATCCCCATCTTCATCCTTCTCTGTCACCATGGGTAAAGGTGTAAGTCGCTTCTTGCTTTCCATCCTTGACTCTTGACCGCTAACCATGTTCGATAGTACAACGCCCGTATCGCCTCGAATCCTGTACGTTCAGAAGTGTCTTGCATGTCTTTTTTTATGTAGGAGATCCTAACATTTTACCACCATAGTATATCGTTGGCACATTCGCATGTATCGGTGGAGGTCTCTTCGGTCTGGATATTTCATCCATGTCCGGAGTATTGAACGTGAGCCCAATACCTAATTCCATTTCGACGATGCTTATCATTCTATCAGAACCCTGCGTACGCGGCTACTTTCAACAACGTGCGCTTGATTTCTTAATATCATTCTGCATCTGATTGACGTGATTTGATTGCAGCCTCAAGCCAATGCACAGGGTGCTATCGTCGCTTCTATGCCTGCTGGCTCGCTAGTGGGAGCCCTTTCTGTCACCTACCTCGGTGACAAGATTGGTCGCAAAAGGACTATCATCCTTTCTGGGCTTTTCTGGGTCATTGGTTCTATTCTCCAGTGTGCTTCGGTCGTAAGTGCATCGTCCCATTATGTCCAAGTTATATCCGCTGAGAAGTCGCTCTAGAACCGTGGCATGCTTGTTGTTGGCCGTATCATCTCTGGTTACGCCGTTGGTCTCGCTTCTTCTGTTGTCCCTGTCTACCAATCCGAGATTGCCGCACCTGCCATCCGTGGTCGCCTGGTCTCCTTCCAACAATGGTCCATCACTTGGGGTATTTTGCTGCAGTACTTTGTTCAGTTTGGTTGTTCATACATGAACGGTGCTGCTTCATTCCGTATCCCATGGGGTCTCCAGATGATCCCCGCTATCATCCTTTCTCTTGGTATGCTCATATTCCCCGAATCCCCCCGTTGGCTCATCGATCACGGCCGGTGCGCGTCTTTCTTATATACACCTAATTTATCAGTCTTATGCTCCTTACAGCGAGGCAGAGGCTTTGGAGATTCTTTCTGACCTCCACGGTGGAGGCAACCAGCAAGATGAGCTCGTGGTGCTTGAGTTTGAGGAAATCAAGCAACAGGTATACTTCGAGCGAACGGAGGGTGCCAAGTCCTGGATGGACCTCTTTAAGCCTGGTGTATTCCGCCGTGTCATTCTTGGCTCATCACTTCAGATGTGGTCTCAGCTTACCGGTATGAACGTCATGATGTGAGTTTCCCTTTCAGTTTTGGTCACTCCTCTCGTACTCACACCCACATAGGTACTACGTCGTCTACGTCTTCGAGGGCGCTGGTCTTACTGGTCGTCGTGCGAATCTCATTGCAGACTCTGTGCAATACGTCCTTAACGTCGCATTCACTGGTAAGAATGATCCTTTGATCGGTACCCGGCGATGATTTTGACGGCATTGAATTTCAGTCCCTGCTATCATCTACATCGACAGATGGGGACGTCGTCCGATGATTATGTACGGCTGTCTTGTCATGGGCTTCTGGCTTTACCTTGTCGGTGGTCTCCAGGCCCGCTTTGGCGAATGGGGAAGTATCGACGGTACTCGTAAGTTCAATGCCAATATCTTCGACTTCGTTATGCTGACCTCTTTTCAATCAGCTACCTGGGTGGTCGTCAACAATGGCGCTGCCACAAAAGCTATCATCGTTTGCTCCTACTGCTTTGTCTCCTCTTTCGCTATTACGATGGGTCCCGCCTCCTGGACCTACCCTGCAGAGATCTTCCCCATGCGTGTGCGCTCCAAGGCTGTCTCTCTCTCCACCGCCACGAACTGGCTGTTCAACTTTGCTTTGGCATGGGCTGCACCACCGATGTTGAGCAGCATCCAGTGGAAGACATACTTCGTTTTCGGAACGTTCAACTTTGCAGCCTGCATCCACTTCTTCTTCTGCTTCCCCGAGACTGCCCAGCGTTCTCTGGAGGAGATCGAAGATGTCTTCGCACAGGGCTACGAATACAGTGCCTGGAAAGTCTCAAGGGACGTTGGCAAGAAGCAGTTGGAAGACGTTCTTGCAAACAAGGTGGATGAGAAGGAGTCGATCGAAAAGGGTGATGTTTGAGCGGACGAATATTAATTTGAGCCTAGCTCTTTTTTTCTTGACTTCTAATGTTTTATTGGTTCTACTGTATTTGTTACGCACCGCCACATTATGTCCAATTTACGACCCCATTCCAACCCCAAGTTTGCGAGCATATGGCGAGCTTGAGCATGTTTGCCCGGCGTGCTCCAGTTACTCTTGGCATCCGGCGTTGACCGCACTTGCGAAAACCGAGACTCCGAGTGTCCTTGGCTTCTCATTCCTGGACTATCGATTAATCGATCACACCGTGCCCAGAATGGCCCCAGGGTCAGCTTATCACTCAGTACATGATATCGTCCAATGCTGATGAGCTTGTCCGAGTCGACGTATTTACAGATAATCCCCGCATGACAGCCCATGCTGCATGATTACGATGGCAAGCCCCGTTTTGTTGTAATTCCTGATGGCGCCAGCCCCATGATGGGTGGTAATTTCAAAATTGTCAAAGGTTCGCACACCACAAGTGAATCTCAGCATCTGAACGTCCGTAATAGTGTTGTTCGCAGACAGAAGGGCAAGGCGTCAAGACACCAAACCGGCGGCGCGTGTGCATTGTGTTTGAGATCCTACTAATACCATCGATCATGCATCACAAATTATACTTAGTTCGTCCGACAATGGTACCGGAACACCAGAGAACAAAATGCTAGTTAAGGAACCAGTCACGCCGGCGGGCTGTCAAGTGTTTCAGTTACATATGTCCTCGGTACTGCTTCCTTGTACGCCTTTCGTTTCAACCTCGCATGAGTAGCCTCCTCGAATGCGTAGGCGTAGCTAATCAGGTCGAACTCCGTGCACGCTGTGCCAACAAAGGCGAATCCAAAGAGCAATCATCCTGGAGCCTGCGTGGTAATGGCAATTGCTCTGCTGGCGATACCTCTATGGTACCAGATTGGAAGCCAAGAGGTACTGCAAATGGACAGTATTGATCGAGGTCAGGAGTGTAATCATGATAGATCTCTCGAAATAGAAGTACACACCAGATATCATAGGGTGACCTGCAATCGCAGCAACCTCGGGGGAAAGATAAAAACAGGTTTGCAATGGCGCTCGGTCTGTTGGCATGATGTGCGCGTCGAGCTTGTGCTTCTCGAACGCTGCATCGATGCCCTCTGCACGGCTGAGTCGAAAGTTATCTGCGAGGGCTTGAAGATAATCATCGTCGACATGACTATGTTCTGATTTCACTAGCTTGGATAGATATCAGCGCAAGGTTGATGGGCCAGGGAAACCTGACACGAACTAGGATTGGTCGGCATAATAAGGAGCTGGAAGTTCCACGTCAACATGTTTCTCATTGAAATCAATCACCTGTGCTAGACTCGTGACACCAGCCGGAACATCCACAAGTTCCAAGAGCTATCGATTTAAATCAGTTTTGAATTCAACCGTCATCGCACAGAACTCGGAAAGTCAGCAATCTCGACCCTGGGAGCAATCAAAGTCCTTACAGCATCAAAACTGCGCAATTGCATCAGCGGCATCACTTATGATGGCACGCGGGATGCCAAGACGTTCAAGTTGCCCTCCAAAGCATTCACGTCTAAGGCATCCGTGTAGTGAAGGCGAACGCCTAGCTGATGCAGCGTCATTTCGTCTCTTGAATCGCGACCAGCGATAATCGAAAGGAAGATGGACACGTCCGTAAATGAGCGACACATTAGTCCTGCAGTATCTTGATGCCTGGACAAATGAATCACTACAAGCCTTTTAGATGAGAGCCGCAATAAAATTATCATAGATGCACATTGCATACATCGCATGCACGAGACACTGGCCGTACGGTTGGCTTTATACCAACAATGTTGTTTCTGCTGCCGAGTAACACAATCGATTTAGTCTCAGTCCCGATTGACCGTCAGCAGCCAACCCGGCTGCCCAACTGTCATGGCTACGCCGTTTCACAGCTAGACGCAAAGAGATCCGATAGACTGAGGGCACGTGCAAATTTGCCTATTTAGACATGTTGGCCTTGCAAAATGAAAATTGCGATGCCTCGTGAAGTTTGGCAGTGGAAAACACATCGGGGAACAACAGCACCGTTTAATGCGAAGGTCCCGGTGTTGAGGCATGATTGTACACATATGAATGGAGTGCTTGGACGAGGTCAACGCTGGCGTAATGGTAGCCATTGAGACCATCCTGCAGTTCAGATACTTCATAGAGGTCCGGCAACCGATCCTCCGACGCCGCATCGTCTTGCGTTCTTGTTGAGATATTGCAGAAACCTGCTAAACATATATGCACATTGGCGGAGACAACTCCAGAACATAGGTATTTGCCCATTCTTAATCAGCAGTACGCAGCGATGCCTTCTTTGTCTTGTGCTATCCGGATAGTGACAGTGGAGTCTGGCGAGTCTAGAGCACTCTCGCAGGGCTGAGGGCACCGGGCGCCAGGGAACTTGCGAAGATAACCCCGAAGTCTCGCGAGATATGGTATGTTGGATAAGATCGTTGGGCGCAGAGTCTACACCACGGTCCTCTGATCAGAGGAAAGTTGCTGGCTCAGAATGTAAGTAAAAGAAATATTCTATGAGAAGTTGACTCGAAGCCGGCGGGAGTCGGGACAATTATTTAATAGCGGAGTTCAAAGTTGGATTTGGACGTGATCCAGACGTGCATCTGGACTTACTTCGCGAACTAGTCACGTAAGATGAAAAGGCTTCGTTGCGTTCATTGGACTTCATTCCAGTAATCTGCTGCGCGTTGAGGAATACGGGTATTCTCCGGTACGGAATGAAGCTTCCCAGATAACTGAAGTATGGTTGAGGCTGTGTGTTCCATAGTTTGAATGAATTGATGAATTGATTTGAGATACTGCGGCACATGCCTCCATTAGCGCTAAAGATTACTGGAGACCTTCATACCAACAGCTCGTCTACGAGTCTCACTCCCGGGAAATTACATTTTCTTGATCAAACAAGAGTCCACCCAACTCCGACTGATGGACGGTGGCGCTGACTAGTCTATGACCGGATTTCAAAAGACCATCCTCTGAGAAATTGCTACATAGCTGCATGCCGCATCTTCTCCAGACTGTCCTCTGTTGGTGGTGTTTGACTGCCAATCTTGGATCTCCTGCCAGGCAGTCTCCATCTCTGTCACGGTCAAGTTCACTGTACCCCCTACGGTTCATGTGGCACATATTTGCAGGTAACAACTCCCTAAATCGAAGTCTACTTGTTTTCTAACAAGCGCCAATGCACGTTACCCTATCTGCATCAAGTCGAAAGCTACACAATGCATCAGTCTGGCACCTCAAACCCGTAACGCGACTGCCTGCACTTACCCAACGGAGGATTTGAGAACAATTGCTCGAATTCAAGTCTACAACCTTCGCAGGCCACCTCGATGCTAACAGTCGCTTTCTCACCACAGGAGAACCGCGTTGACATCAGTGATTGCCATCCATCTTCTAATTCCAGCTGTTCCATCTTCTCTTTCTCAGGAAGAAATGCGACAGTGCCCATCAGTGCGATTCGTTGCGGTCGTGAGTTCCAGC